>BGNK01001900.1:119151-164622 GCA_003297005.1 Symbiodinium sp. clade A Y106 | reverse complement strand
GGGGGTGTGGGAGCCCGGGACCCGAGAGCATATGATGCATATGCCCCTGACCCTCTTCTAATTCGTCAGGCCCCTACATGGTGGTTTCCGAAAATAGTACCCTAAAGAGTAGGATCCTTTTATAAGGACACCAAAAGAAGGCACCCCCAATTTTCATGGTTCCCTTCAAGGTTTGGGGGTTCGAGGGTTCAGGATAATATAGGGGCCTTAATCATTAGAATAGGGTTCCTTTAAAGGGGACCTTTAAAGGGATACTAGAAGGGATCTATAAGGTACTATAAGATAGGGGCCTTAATACTTAGAATATGGTTTTGCGGCCCATTATACCATAATTATAATATGGATACCCCGAAATTAGTATTGGTAATTATTTAGGCCCCTATAGTACTGCTCTCGAATCTTCTATCACGCTCACTCTGCAGCAACGTGCATTATTGCAGAGCCTTCGCCGCCCAGAATTATGCCCAACTCTTCAAGAGCGATCTAAGCCCCTGCAAAAAGCCGCTTGAAGCTTCTCAGGCACACTTGTGAATCTAAAACCTCTGAACCCTCAACCCTTTGAGCCCTAAATCCAACACACCCTGATCCCCACTAGACCCTGAACCCTAGGCCTTTGACCGCAATACCCATAAGCCCGGGTCTCAAGATGTAGTCTGGGTTGGCGGCCTCATGGAGAGGAGTTTCCAAGGGAACGATTACGGGCTACGGGCGTGGGCTTTAATTAAGGTTAAAGAAGGTTGAACTTGTTGTATGCTTGTAAGGTTTTTTGGGGCTTTTGAAAATCTTAGAAGCGTTGCATACATTCGTATAGGAGTTAGCTTGCTTTGGCAGGAGATCTTTTGCGCGCTGCATGTAGGATTCTTGGTGTTCGGGTCAGCTCTGTGTGTGTGTGAGGTTTAGGATTTGGGCTACTGGGCTGAAGCCTCGTTTCTTTGTCGTGGCGGAGTTTAAGCTGTAGGGCTTTGTGATGAAGAGCCGAATTTAGATGTCTGGAGCCTCTGGCTACATTAAAGCGTAGCCCCAAAACCACGGAGGGAGGGCAACGGTTGAGGCGTTTAGGGTTTAGGGTTGAGGGTTTAGGGTTGAGGGTGTAGGAGAGAGGTCTCCAAGTTCAGGGGTAATGCTGGTTTTGACGCAGTTGCTCGTGTTTGTGCTGGTGATACTTTTCTTCTATCATCAGGGCCATGGCACACCTGACCAACATCAACGACAACTGCTACTTTATCTGAAACGTACCACCATCAAAGCCACAACCCTTAATAGTACTATTCATGTAGCACTCTCGCCATCATCACCACCAGGACCACTATCAATGCCGATCTCACCCCAGATCTCGCATCTAAGACGCTTCATGGTCGTCCTGATTCTTCTACTTGGGGCTCTGCATCATTCCGAGCTAAGCCCCCAAACCTCGACCCTTAACCCCAAACCCCTAAAGCCTTGAAGCCTCAACCCTAAACCCTTGAACCCTTGAACCCTGAACCCTTAAACTCGAAACTCATAACCCTTAAGCCTCAACCCTAAACCCTTGAACCCTTGAACCCTGAACCCTTAAACCCTAAACCCTTCACCCTTAAGCCTCAACCCTAAACCCTTGAACCCTTGAGGTCCCGACGGCCGCCCGCCGCTTGAAGACATCTGCCACCAGGTACTGCGGGCGCGTGTCAACCTCGCGCTTGTCGGAGCGCTTCAGGGGTTTAGGGTTTAGGGTTTAGGGTTAGGGTTTAAAGGTTTAGGGTTTAGCGGGTTTAGGGTTTAGGCTTGAGGGGGTTTAGGGGTTTAGGGGTCTAAGGGGTTCAGGACTTTAGGGCTTCAGGGGGTCTAGGGGTTTCAGGGCTTGAGGAGGTTCAGGGTCAAAGGGTTTAGGGATTGGGGTCTAGAGGTTTGGGGTTTTGGATTTTGGGTGGAGACTCCAACTTTGGTCACTGGCCGCTAATAGTGTAGGGTTCCTTCAATCAGTACAGGTTAAGAGACTCCAATACTGCTTAATGTGGGGCTCTTGTGCAACTTCCGTCTCTTAGAATCCCCGCTGCAAATTAAGGGGTTAAGCAGTACTATAGGGGCCTTAATGATTAGAATAATGTTTTGGGGCCCATTATACTATAATTATAATACGGAACACCCAAAATACAAGGTAATTATTTAGACCCCTGTAGCATTTTTTGTTTCAGGTCTCTGGCTTTGGAGCTGCAGACTTTCCGGCCGGGCTTTGGGCGATTGAGGGCTTTGGGTTGAATGTGTCGTAAGTAGGGTGCATAGGGAAAGGATGATAAGTTTAGGAGTTAAGCCAAGTTATGCTTGAAGGTTTTAGGCGGGGAGTGGGGCTTTCAGCGCAGCCCGCCTCGGGAACGAAGCCACATCCCGCTGGGCATCGCGAACCTGACAATCCACTTCAGGCAAGAAGCTTCAGCAGGAATCCTAAACATAAAAGCCTTAACGACTCTGACCAAGACTTGATCCTAGACCCCAAAACCTCCAAAGAACACCACAGACACCCATGGAAGCCCTCGGCGCGGGCCGTTCGTCTAAGTCTACTATAGGGGCCTTAATAATTAGAATAGGGTTTTGGGCCCACTGTACTATGCTTATAATAAGGAACCTTGAAAATAGCATTAGTGATTATTTAGGCTCCTATATTAAGCTACTCTGTATTATCCAACACACCCAGCACATCGCTAACGCTCACGCTGGCCGTACCCACGAACCTCCAAACCACCGGAGCTACCCCCGCGGGACAATACAAAAGATCATGACCATGATCATCATCACCATCATGGTATATTGTTCAGAGCTTAGGGATCATCATCATCATCACGATGATGATGGTGAAGACGATGATGCTACAACTTCCGATAATTACTGTTACCGCAAGATGCCAAGGCAGCGGTATGTATTTGCCAAGCTCAGTCATGGGGCCGTGGGTGTTGAAGCACTCGACGAAGTCTTTGTGGTTGCAGAGTAGGTTCCTTACTTCCCGAAACAGCCGCAAAACGCATCTCCTTCGGAACAAAAGTGTCATCCAACCCGAAGAAGAAGCCAACATCTATGCTCCAGCAAACAACACCCGCTCCCGTCACCCACAAAAGCAGCAATGATGGCGGCTTATAAAAGAATTATATACCAACAAAAACAGCAATGGTGATGGTTCAGAAAGGAAGTTAAACCCTATTTCCTAAAACCGACATGAAAGTCTGGAATAAGAGAAGTAAGGCTCTGATGGGCGCGATCCCACCTGGACGGGGAATCTGGGCATGTCGGGCTTAGGTGCCTTGAGAAAAGGGGTCTTAATAATTAGACGGGGTTCGAGTGGTATCTTCTGCACCAATAGAATAAGGAACCCTTATCATCAAAAACTACTTGTTCATCCGACCCCCGTCTTAGGATTGACGGCTTTGGGTCCTTGGGGCCGGGGTTTCGGGCGTGGACTTTTAAACAACTTTGAAACCTACGAGTGTTATTACGATGGTTAGTTTTAAGCATTCACCTTCTTGACGTTACATGTTATACCGGAATGATTGCTCTCGCTCTGATTAGGGTATGATTATTTATGGCATGGAGAATTGCTGTTCTGAATGCTACGACTGCTGCGAATACGACAAATCTTGCTATGATGCTGAGTTGCTTGCGATTGAGAGCAAGCATCGTCCCCACCATTAATGAGGCACCCGTCACACCCCAAGTGCCGGTCGCAGCCAACCGTCCACATCTCTCGGCAGCAGAACTACGCAAACCTAGAGCTTGATATGGGAGCTTCCGAAAATAGGGGACCCAAATATGGTACCCTAAATAGTAGGATCCTTATTATAAGGACCCCAACATAAGGTACCCCTAATTCTCGGAAACTCCCATATCACGCCTAACTGCAAGCAGGGAACCCAGCAGCCTTGAGGCAACAGCCCAATTCTTCGAATCTTGAAGCCTAAGAGTCCTGGATGATCCCAGGCCTCAAAGGAAGAAGCACCAACATACTATAGGGGCCTTAATAATTAGAATAGGGTTTTGGGGCCCATTATACTATAAGTATAATAAGGAACCCCCAAAATAGTATAGGTAATCATTAAGGCCCCTATGTTAAACCCCCTTAATACCCCGTATAGTAATCCTTATAGACCACCCTTACAGGAACCCTAAGGGCCCTATACTACCAATCTTCCCCTCCGAAGGTCGGTCGCCTGCTTCGCGGGAAGACGTGGGCCCCGGGGGTGTGGCCGCCAGAGTAGGCCTAGCTCATGGTTGGGATAGTATTAAAAATCTACATATACATATATATATACATATATATATATACACATATATATATATATACATATTCTTTCTTGGGTTTAAGTACCCATAAAGATGTAAAATGTTACCCAACTATGAGCAAGGGCGATGATCCGAGGGCGGCCGCAGCAGGGGCTCAAGGAGCCGTCCATGCCTCCCCAATCGCCTGGGAGGGCTTAGGCTGGAGGGATGTATGTAGCATATGGGTGGTTGTCAAAATTATGGTCCTTTTTTGGGTTCCGATTATAATACGACACCTATGATTTAGGGTACCCAAAAAAGGACCACAATTTTGACAACCACCCATATGGTAGACAGTGTACCGTATCTAGATAGAAGATAGTAAACAGTAGATACAATATGTACATATATATATATATACTATTATATGTCTCGAGAGAGAGAGAGGGCGAGAAAGTATCGCGCATAGCCCTTAACTAAGGGAATATACCTAAAATCATTGGGGGGTTAATACTATAAATTCAGATATACATTCCATCATAAAGGAAATCCAATTCCAAACACCACATATTCGGCCCAGATACTCGGAAAGATCGTAATTAGGCAGCACACATTCACCATCGCGTCTAGGACATGCGGCTGTAGCTCTAGCGCAGGTCGGCTTGGGGGCATCAGGGTTCAGCTCCTGTTAGAGTTCTGGGCCTTCTGCCTACGAGCAGAAGATTAGTCGGATTTATGCCCTGAGAGGACTAGAGCGGAAGGATTTCTCCCTCAGAGGCTCCTACAACTCATTGCAACTCCTCCAGATGTGAACGATCGGACTGGTGCGATTCGAGGCTTCAGCACTTAATAGGGGGGGCCTTAAGAATCAGAATAATTAGCGTCTTGGGTGTACTATAACCGGTAGATTTGGGAGGTCTAAAGAACACTTTGGGTCACGCTTCTATATGATTAGAGGGCTTCGAGACCCTATCCTCAAACCTTTACAGCCTCGAGGCAAGCAGCGCAAAAGCCTTGTGTTCAAAGCTGCGGCCAAGCTTCCGATCGCAAAGATATGCTTTACACCTCAGCTGCCGGGGGTTTAAGGTTCAGGGTTTAGGGTTCAGATCCTGCCACAGCAGAGGCACCTAGAGATTACTCAAACATGGGGGCTTTACGGACCAGCTTGACTGTTCCATAAGGCGGTCCTATGCTTATTTCTGTCTAAGCAGTTTAAGGTTTAGGGTTTAGGGTTTAGGGTGTTGTTGCGGCCCATGTTGGGGCAACATCGGAAATTGCCGCTCACTCTTGGTAGCTTAGAAGCTTTGGGCACAGCACAAGCAAAATCGTTTGTCTCCTTCTGTTACAGTCTAACCTGTCGTGGCAGAAAAGCAACGGCGTAACCCTTCGAGTTTACAAAGGACTTTTGGATTCAGGGTTTACGGTGGTGCTTGAACTGTGGCTCGACTGGAAGAATTAGTTTCAAACCTTCAGAGTCCCGATCCCTCATTCCCATGGCTACCCGGACACCCGAAGAAGGCAGTATCCCGGACCCAACCCCTCAAGCCCTAGCACCCAAAGCCCCAAACAAGTGAAGCCCGGAACACAAAAGACCGAAACTCTCAGGCCTCAGCACTAGTCCCGAAAACCCTCACACCTGAAACCTGAAATGGGAATTTCCGAAAATAGGGGGCCCTAATGCAGTACCCTAAATAGTAGGATCCTTATCATAAGGACCCCCAAATAAGGTACCCCCCAATTTTCGGAAACTCCCAAATTCCTGCACCTCAAGCCCTAGAGCCCGGAACAGCAAGGGAGCCAGACCTGTCCCGCCCACGGTGATCGGCTTCCACTCAACGCCCTTGTAATCCTCGTGGCTTAGGCTTGAGGATTTAGGAACCCTAAGCCATAAACCCTAAGCCCTAAACCCTAAACCCCTTAACCCCAAAACACCTAAACCCCTAAACCTTGTTATGGCTCAAAACTCGGCGTCGAACGCTCTGGGGTGTCTAGGAACGAGGTAGCAGGCGGAGGCTTTTGGGGCTTGAGAGGCGTGGGGCCCTATAGGGTGGTTGATTGACGGCTGAAAGTTGGAGGGGTTTAGGGTGTCCAGGGCTTCAGGGCTAAATGGTTTTGGGCTCAGGACTTTAAAGCCTTTTGTTCCTGGGTTTCGGGCATAGGGGTCTGGGATTTTCGGGGTTTAGTCTTCACAGCTTCAAGGGTGCAGGGTGTGTATGGGGTATTGATGTAGGGCCTTGAATCCGACGTGCCTGGCTTGGCCCTACCTGCTACTCTAATTATTGCGAAGACGACTGGACAGTGTAACATAGGCGCCTAAATAATTACCAATACCGTTGTGGGGGTTCCTGCATATGGTTATAGTATAATGTGCACCAGAACCCTATTCTAACTCTTTTTACGGCTCCTATATTATGTCCTTGTCCACCGCAATCCTTACATGGCCTCCGAAGTGAGACCCCGACCTACTGTTTGTCTGCATTCAGTACATAAGTGGAGTTACTAGGGTTTAGGGTCTAGGGCCTACCTAGGGTTAGGGCACTAGGGAACCCTACCCCTCAGGCTCAAAAGTGATGTCTAAGTTGAGAAACCCTGAAATGCCGACCCAGCGTCCATGGCCCTCACTGGTGGTCCCATGCCACTCAGTGCCCGCCCTCCGCGCAGCTGTGCTCCCGCGTCTTCGCCGGCGGTGGTGTTCGAGGCCCAGCACCTTCTCCATAGGTTTCGGTGGTTCTCCTAAGCCCTAAACTTCAAAGCAGAAACCTGAGCCTAAAGCCCAAACAACCTAGCTAGCATGACAGCAGCAGCAGTATCACAAGAAATCAGGGCACACCAAGACCAGCAGCTGGGCCAAGCATATCTGCAGCAGTTTGCCCATCATTCAAAGTAAGAGCCCCGAGATCCTATCTGCCAAACTTCCCCTGTGTCAGAACTCGATGGCTGCGGAGGACGTCAGTCTCAGGGTCGCGTGAGCGCTTTGAAACCCTCAGATAGCTTCAGTCGTCCCTTTGACAGCCTGTTCTACCGCGGAGATCATGCAAACTTGGCTGGAGAAACAGTGCATGCAACGGAGTCTCAACTTTACCGGATCTCCAACGAAGAAGGATATTAGCGCTTATGCTTGTTTGCCTGCATACAAGGAAGGCAGAGAAAGATCCGAGCAACTTTGCAGCAATCAGTCGGCGAAATGCTGAACTCGACATACAGGTTCAGTGTTTCATGCACATGCACACCCTACACACACAAAGACACACCCGCCAAAAAAGCAAAAACACAAATGAAGAAAACAATAACGAATGAATTCATGAAAGACGGAGCGGGAAAAAAGACAGAGAAAGAAGAGAGAGAGAGAGAGAGCGAGCCAGCGAGCGAGCGAGCGATCACAGATCACTCGACGTAGGTGGCACAGGCTAAATTACAGCCAAAAGTCTTTGCTCAAGAGGTAGGGCTGAAGGCTGGAGGTCTTGATCCTGTTTTTTTTAATCATGAAACTACCGCTCACCTTCGGTACCGAGCCTACAGTTGTCTCAACAGATACGAGAACCAGGGAGGCATGGCATGGAGATCGGCTTACCCCGACTCTTCTGACAATCGCTGCTCTGAAATGCCAGGGCCGTGACAACCAGAAGGTTTTCCTGCAGACTGCGAAGCTCTCCCGGCTAAGGAACCTTCTCTACTCTACTTGTCGAAACAAATCCTAGGGAAACCAAAGGTTGACCTTTTGCATTTTATAGGGATAGTGGTACTCCAAACACGCTAGAGTTGCCGACTCTACTGCTCAGGACTTTGTAGGATCGCTTCGCAAAGGGCTCTCGTGCTCCCGATGGAGTTTAGGATTTAGGACTTCAGGGGCAAAAGTAAGGTTCAGGGGTGGGTCTAGGATTTACGTCCCCGGGTTCAAAGCTCAGGGTTTTGGGTTTGGGGACCCGCCAGTCTGAGTCCGCAACCCAAAACCGATCACAACAACCTCGAATTTCGAAACCCTCGACTCCACAACAGCAAGCAGCAGCAGCAGCAGCACAGAAACAGGCCTCGGGTTCAGGGAAAAGCCCACACGGCTGAAGTCTAAAGCCCAAAGCACACGCCCTGCTTAGCATCAGGCTGGCTTCACGTCCCGATGGAAAATGCCCCTCGCCTGGACGTTTCCGGAGCTCTTGGGTTGTAACCCGAAGCCCTAAACCCTGAACTCTGAACCCTAAACCATAATACGTTTGGTTCGGGCAGGGATGGCGGAGAAGGACTCCATGCTTGCATGTTGACCCCTACAGAAGTCGACCTCCACAGGGTTTTGGGAGTTTAGGCCTAAAGAAGTCGTGTCGTCGAGCAGTTTCCCGTTTCGGTGTGTAGGGTTTAGCATTTCAAGCGGTTTTGGACTCAGGGGTTTGGGTTTCACCCCAACAATCGACAAAGAACGGTGGGGCGCGGCAAGAAGAAGTGGTCTATCGAAAAGCCCTGGAGGAGAGTCCGATGCACACACACCCATAATCATAATCAGAATAGGGGACATACTTCAGGTATTTTGCCATTTAAGACTGACTACATGTGCGATGTTCAGCTGTAGTTTATGATCCCTAGGTTCCTTGCAATTGAGACAGGCTCCTTGTAGCTCAAGCAAAGTCCCAAGGTTCAAATCCCAAAACAAAGGTTTCGACACTTAGGGGTATTTAGGAGGCCTGGGGAGGCCCCAAACCCTGCACAGTTCGGTTTATGATTTAGGGTCGACTCTGAGCCATGAACCTTGAGATCCAAATGAAGGCTTTTCAGTTTAGGGTCATCCTGATCCCTAAACCCGGCCCTAGATACCCTCATAAGCCCCAAAGTTTAGGCGGCCCGACGTGAAGATGGGCGAGGGCGTCGAACAAATCGCGGAGCGGAGTCCTGGGGATTGCTTTTCCAAAAATGCTTAGGTCCACCGGGTTTATTTTTTGGGTTTAGGCTTCAGGGTTTAGGGGTTCAGGGTTTAGGGGTTTAGGGTAGTTGGGGTTTTAGGGTTGAGTGACAGCATGTTTAACTCGATCAGCTGGTCAGCAGGCCTCATGCGAGTTCAGCATCAATGCTGAACTTCTTCAAGGCTTGCTACCGCAGTCAACTCTAAATCTTCAAGGGTCTAGGTTCACGGAATATGGTTTGGGGCTGAAGCGAATTATGCTTGAATCTCTACACCCCAAAAGAGCAGAATCAGCAGCAGCGAAGGCAAGGATGCAGGGGAACCAAAAGGGTTACAGAGTACATGGCCACGGCTCCAAGGTCTGCGAGCACAAAAAGAAGGTTCAGGGCTTTGGGCTTTGTAGCTGCGGTACTTGTAAGGAACTGTAAAGCAAACGTTCGAACTAAGAAAGTAGTTTAGAAGCAGCAACAACAAAAAAAGACGGAATGTGAACATAGCACCTTTTACGAATAATCCGAATCATGATGGAATACGAAAAAGGAATAAAGACGGACATCTACTGCTTATTAGCCAGGCCAGGTGCTGCTACCCGGAGTCTTTCCCACTATGGTGGCGATTTTTAGCCTTAAACCCCCAACCTCACTGCCATCGGTAAAGATGTGCGATGAGCGTCAGTTCTGGGTGTAGGGCTTTACCTTCAACCTACACAGTAAACCCTCTGGGAGTCTATAAGACTTGGCTTCATCCGAAGGCCCGAAGCTTCAGTCACTGCTACAGGGGCCTTAATAACTAGAATAGGGTTTGTGGACCGCCAGTCCCGACAATTGGCAATTGAGGCCCCTGAACCGGTTTTTCGCCCAAAAGCAAGAAATGGCTGCAATCTGAGACTCCCTCCAAAAGCGGCGAGTGCAAGTCTTATATCGACTCTGCTCATAAGGTGACAAGGGTACAAGGGCCTCTGAGGTTTAGGAACTTCTGCCCAAGCTCTTGGTGACCCTACACAAGGCCCTTTCGGGCTAAGAGCTTTGGGGCACGGGTTTGCCGGTGCTGCTTGGATGCTGCAGGGCGTGATCCTCAGCCGCTGGCATAGCTTGCTTCTCTTGTATCCGACTTCCCTCGGCCACTCGATCGTACAAGTCGCCACGGCTGTAGAAAGCCTGAGAACGGGCAGCACCCCTAAGAAAACTCGCACCACCGCGATCCACCAGGTCTTCCTGGAACTCAAATCCAGAATCGCTACGGAACCTTTCTGCAACTGTTGTGGCCCTGCAGATCTGAACCTAGGTGGCCAACCCGATGCGAGCCTCTCAGGTTTCCAAACGCCCAACCTAAGCCTGACCCTAAGCACCAATCCGCATGGTCCTAAATGTTGAACCGGCACTGACGAAACACACCCTGACCTGAGGCCCAAAAACCCAAACCCACAAGCCCAAGCCCCAACCTCGAATCTTGCTTGAACCAAGTCTTGACAAGCCCGAACGTCAACCGTAACCCTAAAAGCCTATCCCAGATTTAGGCGGGTTCTCATGGATGCCACAACGCTCCGAGATTGTACTCAACTCCCATACCCGCACCCCATTGCAATCCCTGAACCCCCAAACCCCAAACCCTCCCCACTGACTGCACCCTAAACCTAAAACTCTAAATGCTAGACGCCTCGGTCCGAAACGCCATAAACCTAATGGCTTCGCTTTGGCTTCCGGCCCTAAGGACGGGGGTGCCCCCAGGGGCAGCAGAATTTTAACAGGGTTTTGTGGTATCTCATACCATGCGGGGTAATCGGCTCAAACGAAAGAGGGTTAAGGGCTTTAAAAAGGCCTCATTACCAATCAACTCTATGTTACTATATACAACCCCTATTCGAGGAGCAAGCTGTCCCGCCGTTTCTGCGGTCAAGAGACAAACACTAGGTTGTACGCCGAGGGCCTTGGCTTTGGCATCTTCGGGAGGCACTGCTGCTGCTGCTACTGCTACTACTATGATCACGACAACAACCACTGCTACTACTACTACTACGACTACGACTACGACTACGACTACCACGACGACGACTACTACTGCTACTTAAAAGACCACAAGACTACCAGACTACCACTACCACTACGACGACGACGACTGCTACTACTACTTGTTCTTCTGCTTCTTCTTCTGACTGTGATTTGCAACCGTAGTAGCAGTAGTAGCAACGGTAGTACAAGAAAGTAACACGAGACAGTTGCTTTTAAGCTCATCACGGGCGTTAGACACCTCATCAACAACAGCAACAACAACAACAAGGTTAAGGAGTTGCACTGCTATACTAGAACATTCCATAACTGTACATTTGAGATAAGTGTGAAACGCCCTGGAATCCACCAAATCAAGTGCTGCCGCAAAATCTCCAACTAAACTGAGACCTCCAACCCCTTCCGTTTGCAACAGCCGAGGGTCGTTGTATAAGCCAGCTCCACCACAGGGCGTCAAAACTTCTGACGTCATGCAAGTCTAAGGCCCTATAAACGCTTCACCTAAAACATCTGTTTTTCGGCAAACTTGACAAAACCGGGGTCCCAACCTCGGCGCAGGTTCTTCCTCCCGATAGCACGCATAGAATCGGATGACGTTGGGATGACCTGTGTCTGCGTCACCGGGGACGCGATTTCAATTGCTGGGCGTAAACCCTTACGATACTAAAATGTAAACCGTGCAAAACTCAGCCGGTATACATCACCTGTAAAAATGGTCGAGCAAAATGCAATAGCAGTCCTGGTCGTCGTCGTTATCATCGTATGAGTAGAGACAATAGTGGTGGCGGCAGCAGCAGCAGCAGAAGCAGCAGTCGTCGTCGTGTGTAGCGGGGGCAGGGATGGGTTGAAAAATGACACAAGATGCAGTACTGATCGCAATAGTCTCCACATTCCGGGTGATGGTATTCGCGACGAGACGGGTATACTGAGGTACCAAAACAACGGTCAGAATTATCAGCCGTAGTCCTGATGCACGCCGCCCGTTGTGTCACCGAAGAATGGAGATGAGACCTCTCCTGGTGTCTGTTCTCTCATAGGGAACCTTATAAGGGTGAGGGGGGTAGGGGACTATACTTCCTTAAATGGGCCTTATTAGGTCCTGATAATGGGCAGTAAGGCCCCCTACCCCCGTCCCCCTACGCCGCTACGGGTCCCCAAAAATTCTCTGAACTCACAGCTCGCTGGCCTTGGGACAGCACGAGCATCTTCACCTGAAGCAGGCTTGTGATCATGAAGGGCTGCTAGGAAGTTGGGTAGTTTGGGTATGGGGTCTTGTTGGGTTTTGTGGGGATTCGAGTTACGGGGGTCTTTGGGATGAAGGCTTCGGGCGGCTAGGAGCCTGGAGTTTGGGGGTTTCGGGTTTAGGGTTCAGGGTTCAGGGTTGTTCAGGGTTTAGGGGTTTAGGGGTTTAGGGGTTTAGGGGTTTAGGGGTTTAGGGGTTTAGGGGTTTAGGGGTTTAGGGGTTTAGGGGTTTAGGGTTTAGGGTTTAGGNGTTCAGGGTTGTTCAGGGTTTAGGGGTTTAGGGGTTTAGGGGTTTAGGGGTTTAGGGGTTTAGGGGTTTAGGGGTTTAGGGGTTTAGGGGTTTAGGGGTTTAGGGTTTAGGGTTTAGGGGTTTAGTGATGAAGTTGTAGGGTTGGGGGCTCGAGGCCCTGAAGCGTAAGTACTATCCTACAGCATGCTATAATATGCTGTAGGGGCCTTAATAACTAGAATAGGGCTCTGGGGTATATTCTACTATAAGTATAGTAAGGAACCCTCAAAATAGTATAGGTAACGATTTAGGCCCCTATATTACTTCAATACACACTGACCAGGCAAGATCTCAGTGTTCTTGAAAGCCCGTTGACTTCTCAATCAACATCAATGCTTGATCGCTGTGTTCCCACCATAGCAAGGGTCAGACAACAGCAGCAACAACAACAAGAAGAATAGCCATTCTGCCTTGACTCATGATGTATAGCTCTGCTCTATCTACGAGCTGGCTCAGATACCTTGCTCCTTCAATTACAAGAAGTTCCTCGTTCGGAAGGATCATAAACGGTCTCTGTTCTGGCTGCAAGTGCCTCAAATTAGAAAGGGTTTCTCATCTATTATATTCCCTCATTGGGACGTACAAGCACAGGCTCAGATTGGTGGCTACTTGGATATACAGTGGCCCTGTGAAGCTACTGCATTGTAGAGGAACCCCTTTTAAAGGCCAAAGCATAGTCAATATGTATGTATAACATATATATATATACATGTATGTACCACGTATGTACATAGATATATATATATATACACATTATTTATATATACATATATTATGTATTTATAAATATATACATATATATATAAGTATATTAGAACATACTAAGATATGCACACATGGACCCTAACATTCCCTCAGCCTTCTGGGCTACTTGGGGGCCTCATTGGCCTAGGGTTTGTATATCCGATTTTATACTCATATCGCAGTATGCTATCGTATATTTCAGTATAGATTACGGTTTTCAGAGAAATTTGGCCACAGTGAAAACCTGGAGCCGTCAACAGAACACCTGACCAAGATCAGATAGTCCTAATTTCAATAAGTCTCCCACGTAAAATCCTTCTAACAACCCCAGAAGACCTCCATATACCTTAGAGCACCTTCATAAGCAAGCACTCTGAGAAACACTAGCAGACGCCAAAGGCGCCCCTTATAGCACCTTGCTGCAATTCTAGAACGCCTTGGTAATAGAGCCCTTATAAAACCTGCTACTAGAAAGCATGAGTCTGCCTCCTGTTCCAGAACTTCTCTCCTGGTGCTCTCCTTCATGCGCTTGATGGCCTGCTCTGTGAGCATTTCGGGGTCAGGATGACGGGCTTAAGGTTTAGGGTTCAGGATCTAGGGGTTTAGGGTTTAGAGGTTAGGGTTTAGGGTTCAGGGGTTTAGGGTTTTAGGGGTGTAGGGTTTAGGGCTTAGGGGTTTAGGGTTCAGGGTTTAAGGTTCAGAGTTTAGCGTTTAAGGTTTGGCGATGTTTTGGGCCAAAGGTTTAAGGTCTAGTCAGCAGCAGGAAGCGCTCGGTTGGGAGTTACTATACGCGCCTTAGTAGTTAGAAGCGGACTTGGGGGCTTATCATGCTGTAGTTACTACAGCTAGAGGTGGACTAGTGTAGTATAAGGGAATACGATTGAAAAATGATAGGGTTTCTGGATTTGGGAGATGAAGGCTCAGGGTTTTAGGGCTGGGATTCTCGCATTCAGGGGATTCAGAGGGAAGGGCCCTCAGAAAATCCGCTTTGGCGACTTCTTCGCCAAGGCCTCAGGCTGTGCTCACCATGTAAATCCTTACGGTTTAGGGTTTAGGGTTTAGTTTAGGGTTTAGGCCAGCCGCAACAGTCTCTTCTGGAAGGTTCTTGATCCGAATCATGTGTCCTACGTTGGGGTTCCCTTTGCGGTCTTTTGGGTCGAGGCGCTCAACCCAATAGAGACCCCCAGACCGCTAAACCCTTAGCTCTTTTGCGGCATGCTACTACCGCACAGCCCTCAAGCACCAAACTCACAGAGTTCTACGAAATCAACCTCCCGCACTACGCTTAAAGTTAGCTGCCGGACCCGCAAGCCCCGAAACCTTCCAACTCCCAATCGCCGAATTACGGCCCTAAGGGTTCAAGTACCTAAAAAACATTACTCTCCAAAACAGTAACCTACATAACTACTATCCTAAGCCCAAATACCTAATTTCCTGGATCCTTTGGACCCTTGGGGTTTAGGGTCCAAAGCCCAAAGATGCTCAGCCCGGGGCAGCGAGGTTGCCCTCAAGATCTTGAGCGGCGACGACTGTCCTCATCATGCTGGCACTAAAAACGACGCCCGGCGTTTTGAAGGTGTTCGGAGCATGTAGAGGTCTGAATGCCCTCCACCCTATAGTTCTAATACAAACGCTGTATATTACAGTATATCCCCAAACCATGCTCATATTTGGGGCAGCTAGCGTTTTAAAAGTTGTCGGTTCCCCCCGAGGTACAGTTTCATGCGATCGATGCAGAGATTGGGCCTCGGGACTTCGGGCTTTGGGAGGTTCGGGCAAAGTGGGGGGGCTTTGGTGAAACGTAGGCTGCAGGAATAAGGGGCTGAAGGAGGGAGGCTCTGCAATCAGATGTTAATTTTCTAAAAAACGGAAAGAAACTGTGAAGACATAAGATCCCCCGATCCACCACCGAGCTGTCATCTTGAAAGCCCGCTGCCGACCCACTCGCAAAAAGCAAGCTTCAACAACCCCAAAACTTCAACCCGAAACCCTAAACCTCGAAACCTCGAACCTCTAAACCTCTAAACCTCTAAACCTCGAAACCTCTAAACCCTAAACCTCTTAACCTCTAAACCTCGAAACCTCTAAACCTCGAAACCTCTAAACCTCCAAACCTCTAAACCTCTTAACCTCTTAACCTCTAAACCTCGAAACCTCTAAACCCTAAACCCCTAGACCTCCCTAAACCCCAAAGGGCCAAACCCGACCCACAGTCGTTCATGCGAAGGCCCCCGCCCGAAGCTGCCACAACGGGCCCTCTCCCCCTTCATGACCTGGGTATGGGATTTAAGGCTTTCAAGCAGTACTCCAGGGTTCTTATAGGGATTACTAGAGGGGTGACTATACATTTGCTTATTTGTCGTCGTTAATACTGTTGAGTTTGAAAGGGGCCTGTTCGTACAGCATGCTTCCATTACCGCTCTCATCAGCCTTGAAGAAGATATGTCCATCCACTGCCATGGATCTTCGTAAAGCGATGCTTACTGAAATCGTTGCATATCTTATCATTGCTCTCGGTCACGAAGAAACAGCAAAAGCAGCTCGAACGCCTCAAGTCGGAGAGGCCGACACCACTAACAGGCTTACGGTAGGGTTGCCATGGGGGGTGTTGTGAAGGTTACTATAATTAAGGCTATAAGGGTGGTTACTATAAAGCAGAACGGAAGAGGCAGTCCTTTCAGACAAAGCCGGAGCGCAGCATCAAAGCAAATCAGCAGCAATAATGAAAGCAAGAGGGGCCATGAAAGTTCGATGAAACCCAGGAAACAGCGAGCAGACAAAAGAGCCCTGGAATGCCGCATCTAGTCGTTCTGATGTACTGAAATTTGACGAGGGCGATGTGCGCGGAAAGTGTAAAGTTACACTACACCGACTTACCAAACATTAACATTGGCAACACGAGCTTTGTTTCAGTGATTTGCCTTGCCGTTGCGGGCTTGGTGTCGACGTCCCAGGTTCGCAGGAACGCCAGGGTCAGGGCTCAGGGTTTGGGCTTTTCGGATTTGGGACTTCGGGGGCTGGGCTTTGGGGTTTAGGGTTTAGGGTTTAGGGGCGTTTTCGAGGTTTTGTGTCTGGCGGGCGTGTGAGATGCTGCGCGCAACCCACCGCGGTGTGTTGCAGTGTGCGCCTAGGTTCACAGTTCTGCCTTGGCCGAGCGTAGTGTTACTCCCGCGTATCAACAACAACCTTGATTGAGCGAGCTGGCATTGATACTAACCCCAACTCCTGAACAAAATGTCTGAAGCCAGATTCACCCACATACGCCATATTCCGGTCTAGGGGGCAGACAAAACCAGGCTTTGGGCAGTCTGCGACTTTGGGGCATGGACTGCCAACCGGGTAACGAGTCGTGTTTTTTCTCCGGGTGTCCCTCGCACTTCAGATAGTGCTGTGGGTTCTCGGGTTCCATAACGACGTGTTCTAAGCCTTCGAAGCTCGTAAAGCACCCGCAGGGCCCCCAAATTGCACTTGGATCGAGGTGCTTTGTAGTTCCGGGCGATGTCGGTAAGGTAGCCTGCAGTGTTTTGCAGTCTCTGAGTCGGCGGGTAGGGAAGGTCCGAGACTCTAAACGGTAAACCCAAACACCCTAAAGTGCGCCAAAGTGGCTTCAAGGGGTTTGGGAACGTAGCTCTTTCTGTCTGACAATATCCTGGAACCGTGTTACATGACTTAGTCAGTCCAGGGTACGGGCTTAGGCAGAGTTTTCTTATTGTTGTTCGGGTGTAAACTTTAGGAACCCATGCAGAACTCCAAAAGAATCAGTATGGAACCCTGCTAAACCCTTATGGAACCTGTATAAGACCCATTTAACCCTTATGCAACGTCATGAACATTGATAAAATCCTTTTAGAGCCTTAGAAAGTCGATAGTTGCTTACAAAAAAATCGCGCCAAACGAAGGCAGAACCAAACCGGGCTACTGAGAGTCTGAACACAGGCTCTAGCACTAAACCCTAAGCCCTCAAGGGTCTATAAGGCTTCAAGGGCTTAGGCTTTGCCTTCCCGGGCTTACAGTTGCGCTCGAACCGAAGGGGCAGCATCCGTCTGCGCCACGATGACTTACGGCTCATCTTAAGATGTTTGAGCCCGACATAGTAGGAACCTTTTTTAACACGAAAACCTCATAGCAGGATCCCGACGAGAAGGACCCCAAATAGTAGGATCCTCTGTATTGTTAGGACCCCTAAATATTCGGCTGATGGCCAAAATCCTGCATTACCCATAATAAGGAATATACCGTAATTTCCATAGTTTAGGGTCCCGAAGGTAATGCAGGATTTTGACCATCAACCGTAGCAGGCTGAAGCAAAGCCGATGGTGTCGTCGACAGAGGCTTTCGAATCCTATGAGCTCCTCTAGAGTTTTGCCTATGCCTCTTTAGGGGTTCCCGCCGTCTCTGGGCCAGGGTTTAGGGCTTTAGTGTTTGGGGTTCAGGGCTTTAGTTTTTGGGGTTTAGGGCTACTTCCTGAAGTTATGGAATGGAATGGAGCTCGAGAATCTGCTTGGTTCCGCTTTAGCTCTAACGAGATAGCGACGGCTGGAGCTCCTGGCATTTCTAGTCTCCGAGAGGAAGCCGTTCCATTTAGGGCTCAATTTAAGGGTTCCGGGTTGAGGGTTTAGGTTCTAGGGCTTTAGATTTAAGGCTCAATTTAAGGGTTCCGGGTTGAGGGTTTAGGTTCTAGGGCTTTAGATTTAAAGCTTGGGTCCTTCTGCGCGCACGAGGCACGACTTGGACAAGTTCTCAGCGTGGCTGGGCCCGAAGAACCCTGGAAACTCCAAACCAAAAGCTTCATGTGTTTGGGTCTTTGGGGTTTGGATTTGCGGCTTGGGGGCATTGGGCAATTTGCCACAACCCAGCCGTACATACAGGAAGCTTCCAAGAAACCGGAGACACCAGCACTGCTCGGCTACTCAAGACATCCTCCTACTGTGAAGACACATCCAATGTCGCGCATTCAGATAGGCTGGATTGTTAATACCATTACTATCTCTCTTGTGATGATGGTGACACTTTCGGCAGGGAAACATCTTCCTATGACTAGACATAAATAAACAACTGTTTCTTTGCAGAAGTTGGTGCTGGGCTACACCAATCCACAAAGGAATGGCGAATCCACGAGAACCCAAAACCCCGAAACCCCCAAACCCGAAACCCTCAACCCCTTGACCCGAAAATCCTAAACCCCGAAACCCTAAACCCTATACCCCTGACCCTACACCCCTAAATCCCTAAACCCCTCAACCCCAAACCCAAAACCCATAAATCAACCCCAAATCTCCTAAACCGGAAACCCTCGGGATGCTGAGGCGATAGCATCCCGATCGCCCCAACTCCGACATGACCGACTCCAGGTTCGCCAACGCGCCTGAGGTTCAGGGCTTCAGCGGCATTGGGCTTCAGGGGCCCAGCGGTTTAGGACTTAGGGACTTATGGGTTTAGGGTTTGGGGCTTAGGGCCCTAAGGGGCTTAGGGTTTGGGACTTAGGGATTAGAACCTAACGGGGGTTTAGGGTCTGGGACTTAGTGACTTCGAGACGTAGGGAGTTTAGGAATTCTGGCTTTAAGGGCATGGCGCCAAAAAGGGTTTAGGGTTTAGGGTTCTAAACCCTGCTGGGAAGGCGGCCTACTTTCCGGCGCGTGATTGGATTGTAGAAAGCCTCAAAAAATTAGTAATATCCCCGTATGGTAGTCCTCATTAGTAACCCCATGCCATATCCCCTAAAGGCCCATTGAACTTTGTAGTAGTGTGTGCCCCAGATCTCTTCTAGTCTCTATTAAAGTTATAGTACAAGGCCTACAGGGTAGAGATTTATGCGACGGGGTTGAGAGAGATCCGCGGGCACTTGGCATTTACTGGCTGCTGATGCTTGTGGCTGAGACGTCTGCAGTCAACAGAGGACTTCGGCGGTTTAGGGTTTAGATATGGGAGTTTCCGAAAATTAGGGGTACCTTAATTGACGTCCTTTTAATAAGGATCCTACTATTTACAGTCCCCTATATTAGGGTACTATTTAGGCTGCTATTTAGGGTACTATATTAGGGTACCCTTTTTTCCGGAAACTCCCATATGAGTACCGGCAAGAAGAACCATCAGGCATGGCCCCAGGGCCGAGCAGCGCACACTCGGTTTAGTTAGGGTTTTAGGTGTTAGGGTTTAGGGTTTAGGGTTTAGGGTTTGCCGTAGAGTGGCGCATAAGCGGAAGTATCTTGCGACAGTGTAATTTCGAGTGCGTAGAAATATATGACGATTGGCCGTTGGCTCGGCTCTTGAATAGAGGCACACCGGCGTTAAACTGTCGTCAGAGCTACAGCTAGAGTCATCAAGACTTGGATGGCCTTGAATCTTCACGCTACTCAATAAGCCCCATCTAGACCCCAATACAATAGGATTCAATGAGTCGTCAGTCCAGCGAAACCTGCACTCAAGCTTTCAATTTGGCACCCCGAACCCGAGCTCTGGCACTGAACCGGAACTGCAAGAAAAGCCTCAAAACCAGACCTAAGGCAGCTCCTGGGTTTAGGATGATGAGCTTTGAACCACGAAGCATACACCCTGTACCCTACACCTGGAGAATCCTGATATATAACCCTCATAGGACCCTCATAGGACCTTGAAGCTGGAAAAGCGAAAGACCCTCTGTCCTCAGCGCTGCACAGTAGAAGAGGTATCCCAGCACTTCTTTCTCCGCGGTGGGAGGCGAAGAGGAAAGGCCTGGCCAGGCAATGCTGCTGTGATGTTCGTGTTGCTGTTCGCGCCGGGGAGAATGATCAGGAGAAGGTGGATAGCGAATAGCAGTGGCAATGGCGGTGGAGCGAATAGCAGTGGCAATGGCGGTGGTAATAGTAGCAATAGAAGTAAAAGTAGAAGTAGAGGCAGAGGTAGAAGTAGTCGTGGTAGCAGTAGCAGTAGCAGTAGCAGTAGGAGCAGTAGGAGCAGTAGGAACAGCAGTAGTACTACTACTACTACTACCAGTAGTAGGAGTAGTGGTAGTAGTAGTAGTAGTAGTAGTAGTAGTAGTAGCAGTTGTGGTAGTAGTAGTAGTAGTAGTAGTAGTAGTAGTACTAGTACTAGTACTAGTACTAGTACTAGTAGTAGTACTAGTAGTAGTACTAGTACTAGTAGTAGTTGCAGTTGTGGTAGTAGTAGCAGTAGCAGCAGCAGCAGCAGCGACAGCAGCTGCTGCCTTCGAATGAATGCAACAAAACCACCACAGTATGGGGCTTAGGGGTGTAAAGTTTAGTATTTGGGACTTAAGGTTTAGGGGTTCAGGTTTCAGGATTTAAAGCTTCAGGTATATCGTTCAGGACTTAGGGTATTAGGGGGTAAGGTTTGGGTTTTAGGGTTTTGGAATTAAGAGGCTTAAGGCTTAGGCTGCAGGGTTTAAGGTTAAGGGTTTAATGAAGGTGGTTGGGGTTTAAGGTTGGGGGCGTAAGGCTATGCGGCCCGCCGAAGAATGGAAAGCACAGGGCTTGGACAAATGGGCAAATTGAGTTAAACAAACCACGCTCCAACACTCACCGAAATGAAGCAAGGGTTGGATCGATTTGAACTTGTGCGAGTACCGGATTGGCTAGGCCTGGACAAAAGCAAGAAGCGTTTAAAACAAAAACAAGAGCCGATGAGGCCCCTTAACCCAAAACACTACCCAGACAAATGGGGCGAGTTGAAAAATGAAAACCTGTTGCATATGGATCTTTCCGGATGCTCGCAAAACCGGCCGAGAGTGACTGGCAGCAGCCACACTGAAAGTATCCTGACGCCGAGGGCAGTCCTAAACCCTAAACTTTGGGTCATTCCCCCTTACAGTAACTGTTACCACAATGGGTAATAGGAGTTATAATAAGGCCCCTTTAAGGACAGTTATTGGGAGGGGGAATGACCCAACCTAAACTGCTCATCCCCAAACCCTCAACCCCAAAACCTGAACCCCAAGACCTAAACCGCAAACCACAAATCAGCGCCAACCCCAACATACAAACCAGGGACTGGGAGTTTCAACTGCTCAGGCTCAGAGTTATGAGAGTACACCATATTATATTAGATGATATCATTTTACTTTATGATATTGCGTCATATTATGCTGTATTGTATTGTACTGTAGCATATTACAGTATGTTGTATTATATGATAGTATACTGTATTATACTGTATTTCATTATGAAATATCACGGTTTACTTTCGTGTATTATATTGTGTTGCTTTGCACAGCACTCTGTTATACCACGTATTGTTATGCTACATTAATACCAGGACATGTTGCATTTTATGGTACCATGTTTATCAGGCCATATCATATTAGATCACAGTATATCAGAATATACCACACATTATAACGTATCATCATGTTATATCGCACTATACCATATTCTGTTGCTAGATTACACTTTACTATACTTTACTATATCCTACTACTGTACACTGTCTTTGCAAGTTAGATTTCATTCTAATATAACTTCCGTCATCTTATCTTTTCTGTCGAGGATTTTGGATTTAGGGCTTAGGGATCTTGGGGCTCAGGGTTTTGGAATTTCTAAATCCAAACTTAGGGTTTAGGGTTTAGGATTTAGGGGCTCAGGGTTTTGGAATTTCGGGTTCTGTGACTTGCAAAGTAAGGTTTAGGGTTTCGGGTTGAGGGTTGAGGTCTTGGGTTGGAGGCTTAGGGTTGAGGGCTGAGGGTTGAGGCTTTAGCTCGCTTGAGTTGCAGTACTCCGGGTTTGAAGTTCTGGGTTTTGAGGGGTCTTCGTACGAATTGAAACAGGGGGCCTCTGGAAAATCAAATCAAACTGCTTGGGCTCAGGGCCTTGGGAAGCAGACTAAGTGACTGCTTGGTGATTGCAGTAAAACGAAATTGGTGAATTCCTGTAAGGAATAAACGCTCTAATTATGCAGATCCCCTATATACTATACATGTGCCCTTTATCCGAAATTGTTCATACCCTCAAAGCACAATCGCAAGCTTACATCCTCAACCCCCAGCTGAAACACTCAACCCCATTCTTGCTGAAACCTATTCCCCTAAACCCTAAACCCTATATCGTAGAACCTTGAATTCCTGAGCCCCAATGTCTTTACCCTAATCGGTGCTACGGTCTGATGGGGCTTTCGGGCTGGTGTTCTTACTTGCTGAGTTCATAGGCAAAACGTGAACACTTTTAGTTTTATAGTGGGTATATTATCCCAAGAAGTTTAAAGCGCATCCACTCAGCTACTAAGTGTTTGAGGGGTTGGCACCCAAAGCCCTGCCCGGCTTAAGGATTGATCCTGTCCTTTACTGCCCGGATGACGGACGACGATGGCCATCGGGCACGCTTTGCCTCCTGAACGCTACCTGCTGTGGAAACATAGGCAAGACATGTGGCAGGCTAGTACTGCGTTTAGGGTTTAGGGTTATGCAGTGTGCGCGCGGTGGGTGCGCCTTCTACTTTAGGAACAGCAGGGGCCGCGCCCACTATTCGCGCGCGCTTGCGTCAGCATGTACTCCCGCCCCAACCACCCCCACTATTCGCAATTTGGGTTTAGGGTTCACCCCCAAACCCCCCTCAAGGAGGACTTTCTTGCTCTTCGCTTCCGATCACATTTTAAGGCAACTCAAGGCTGAGATGGATTGGTGTGGGGTTTTTGGCCCTCGCGAGCTCGACGAGAAGAAAGGGTTTCCAACAAACAATTCGCCCCTCGCACCTTGTCAGGCTTGCTCGAAGGCGAAAGGCCGTAGGACCGGCTCAGAAATCTGCCAGTCTGGGGCCCCAGATCCCCTTGGGGTAACCCCCGGACCCCATTTTAACAGGCTGACACCTGTATTGTGTGAGACGTAGCCGAGTCATTTCCGTCCCCGTATACCGGGAGGCTTTAACCCTCCCTCACCGTTTTGTCGAAGCCTCGAGCGCCCATGCAAATGGTCAGCGGCGCTCTCGGCAGTTTAGGGTTTAGGGTTTAAGGTTTAGGGAATATAAATTCCTTTTGTAACTATAGTATCATGTGGCGACAAGGCCGTTATGATCAAAGTAGTTATCAGGTACCTGGAACCCTAGTCCAATAGTTGAGGCCCCTATCGTGACATGAAGAAGATCTGGACCCTTAAAACCTGTAAATGTGAAAGCATAGGCAGCAGCAACTCATTATGGACCCGTGCTCACAAAAGACCCTAGACCCTAAGCGCTAAACACTTACATCCTGCCTTGCATTTCTTAAACCCTCAGCTCCTTCTGTAATGCTTGGTCCATGGGTTTGTTTCACAACACGAAGCCGGCTCACCGTGCTTCCTCGATCCACTTTGGTTTGACTGTTAGGATTCTAGCGGTTGCTTGGAGCCAGTGCGAACAGGGCCTGGCCCCGGACCGGAAGTCTCAAACCTATTTTTGCAGATGAGAAGAGCCAGACCTCCGGGAAGTATGATGTCAAAAGCCACAAAGTTAAGACGTGAATTGGAAACGTAGCACTCGGAAGATTGCAAGCACAACATTCTACACACCATGACTCGTTTTCATTGTTTCGGTTTGGTAAATCCTAGGTGCCAAACGTGGTCCCTTCGGCACACCAAAGCAGCACAAAGCGTAAATCACCGGGGTTGCTCTGCTTGCACGAACAAACATCGGGATCTCTGAAGATGAAACCGTGAGTTTCATTTCATGTCGCTCACGGCAATCGGCATCTCATGTGCACCAGGCAGCAATCAAGAATTCTCGTGACGTGACAACTGCCTGTAGCAGCTCTAATTATTAAGGTCGCTATAGTAGGTTTGTGGGTCAGCAGCGGCTAGCAGTAGCGGCAATTTTCGAAAGCGGCATTCAATATGGGGATGAACCCTATTTGGGTAGTTGTCAAAATTATGGCCCCTTTTTGGGTACCCTAAATAATAGGTGCCGTAGTATAATAGGGACCCAAAAAGGGACCATAATTTTGACAACCACCCATTTATACTTCAAGCCCCGAGGCCTAAACCCCTGAACCACCAAACCTAAACTCCCTAAACCAAACCTTAAACCCGACATCACCTGCCAAACTCCTAGCCCCAAACCTGAACCCTAAACCCTAAACCCCAAACCCTAAACCCTGTGAACGCGTTCGGACCCAGCCTGGATCGATGCGGGCTGGGACGATGCTGACCACAACCTGTCCCTGGCACCCCGAGGCCCAGAGACTCCAAGAGCCTTTCATTAAGGAATATTCCTTAGGGTTCCTTAAAGGGTTCCTTAAAGGGATCCTTAAAGGGATCCTTAAAGGGTTTAGGGGTTAGGGGGTTCTCATATCCCTCAATAAAGGAATATTCCTTAAATCATATTAGGGATCCTACTATGATCTAACGTATATTCCCTAATTAAGAGATATGGGAGTCTCTGGGCATGGTCGCCTGCTACCCTTGTCTATACCTCAAGGTCTGGCTTCAGGGTTTAGGGTTTCAAAGAAGGGCCTTAATAATTAGAATAAGGTTTTGGGGCCTATTATACCATAATTATAATAAGGAACCACCGAAATAGTATAGGTAATATTTAGGCCCCTATATTAGGATTTCGGGGAGGCTCTGGGCTGCGGGTTTAAGCCGTCGGATTTCGGAGCTGAAGAGATCGGGAGAAGAGCTTCTGGCCTGCGGGATTCTTAGGGCTTAGGGTTCAGGGTTTAGAGTTAAGGGCTTAGGGTGCAGGGTTTAGGCTTGTAGTCCAGGGATGTCCGGGGTGAATATGGCCCTAAACAAGGGACGAAACGGTCACACCCTGCATGAAAAAGCTAGGCCCCTCCTGGCCTGAAATCCTGAGTTAAAGGCTTCATCGGCGTTCCGGGGTCCAGAAAATTCGCTGAATACCTCGAAGAACTTCGAGTGCTGCGGCGCCAGCCTGTGCCAGGGGCCCCACACAAGGCTCCACAGCGACAGACGCGAACAGCAAGTCGACTTCCTCAGCCAGCCGAGGACTTCGTGGTTCAAGGGGTGGGTTTAGAGTTTAGGGTTGAGGGTGATTTAAGGTTTAGGGTTTTGGATTTCGGGATTTCTGTTTTGGGTTGCGGGTTTCGGGTTTACCGTTCAGAGTCTTTTGGGCTTAGGGCTTCAGGTTACGGGTCGAATGTGTGACTTGGGTGTTTAGACCTTCCCGGGCACATGGGTTGATGCTACGGATGTAGAATCTGAGTAAACCCTATAACCCTAAACCCTAAACCCTAAACCCCTAAACCCTAAACCCTAAACCCCTAAACCCCTAAACCATTATAACCCTAAACTCTAAACTGTCAACCTTCAATAAACCCAAATCCGATACCTCTACATCCTGAACCCTCCACCCCGAGAGGAAGCCCGGTACATCCCAAATCCCCAGACCCTGAAATCCCAATCCCAAAACACCGCCCAAAACCTCAGTTCTGGATCCTGATCTAGGGGTCTTAGTAGTTAGAATAGGGTTTTGGGGGATACTAACAGCCTCTAAGCACCGAGCTGACCCAGAAGCGGCAGCTGGAAAGTTTCAAGTATCGGGGGAGGGGGGGTGGTATTGGGATTTTGGTGTGTCAGGGCTAAGGGTTCTGTGACGGTTCCTTTAAGGGGTTATTCTCTCGGAGTTCTCCTACGGCCGTACAGGTTCTGTATGGGTTTTTTTGGGGTTCCTGTAGCGGTTACTCTAAAGGCTCCTCCTCAACGCCACCGAAACCGATGGTTCAGGAGTAAGGATTCTGACTCAAGCTTCCGGCCTCAACCCTTCAATGAATCCTCAAAGGAACCCTTGAAAGGAACCCCTTACAGGAGCCGAAGGGACACCTTAAAGGACCGAAAAGGGGCCCTCATGGTAACCCAAAGGTCTGAGGGGGGAGCCAACGTGAAGCCCGGTCCGGACCCGGTCAACTTCCCCGTCTCCACCTTTGTTCTCATGAGGCCTGAGCGAGATATATGAGAGTTTCCAAAAATAGGGGACCCTAACATTGCACCCTAAATAGTAGGATCCTTATTATAAGGACCCCAAAATAAGGTACCCCTAATTTTCGGAAACTCCCATATGGAGATTAGGGGCTTCGGGTCTAGGGGTTAGGGTTTAGGAGTTGGAGATTTCGGGGCCTGGGTTTGTGGTTTAGGGTAGAGATATGAACTTCAGAGGTGGAGACTTGGTTCTTTTTGGCGGCTTTAGACTGATTTAGGGCTTTAGGGTTTTAGGTCCTTGGGGTGCTTAGGTTTGCCGGTTTGGACAATGAGAGCCCTTACACCTTGCAAACTAACACCTGACGCTTATTTAGGCAGACAACCGCCGAACAAACAAGTAAGCCTAAACCCTAACTACTCTAACCACCCCAAACCCTTAACCCGAACTATCTTAAGCTGACTGCCTGAGCCCTAAATACGACATGCTAAACACAACGCTGCGTTTCTTGGATTCCTGAATGGCCCCGGTGCTTTAAGGCCCTTGAACCCTAAGCACTCTGCTTAGAAGCTTAACTCCTACAACTACACAGCCCCAGCTCGGCCATGGACCTCAAGTGCAGATAGCAACCAGCCTTTTGGTGTGATTGACTTTCAAGCCGTTAATCAGTAGAATAGGGCTCCTGGGAGGGTTGCTATGTATGAGGGCTCTAATTCTGTGCTATATGGGGCCTTAATAAAGAGAAAGGGGTTTGGCGTTGTGTTCTCATGCAAAAGTTACGGAACTCTAAACAATGGAGTTTGTCATCGTTCCAGCCCCTTGAGTGCGGCTTAGTGTACCTGCTCTGGGGTGTCGAAGATGTAATGTAGGGGCCTTACGCACTACCTATACTATTTTGGGGGGTTCCTCATCATACTTGTAGTAAAAAACCCCCAAAACCCGATTCAAAAACTTTTTCGGCCCCTACGGCCCTATAGTAAGGCTTTCGGATTGAGATCCCCAGCCTTCCTCCGCAAAAAGGCCTGGGCTTTCCCTTGCTTGCCGTGGACCACAGCCCCAAAGCCCAAAGTCGTTCAAGAGTTCGGCTTCAGGCTCGGGTTGCAGGGCTTAACCTTAAATCCAAAATCGGACCAAACCCAGATCCTAGGCCTTAAAACCATGAAACGGGGCCCTAAACCCTATCGCTTGAAGCCTATCTCCTGAACCCAAGCCTAGACCCTGAACCGTGAGACCAGGTCGAGGCATCCACGTGCTTGTCGAATCCCCACTTTTGAGTCTGCGGCCTCAGCATGTCAGAGGCGAAGGGCCTCAACGCCCTAAGGTTACTATGAGGCTTCCTTTTTGGGGGTGACTATAGTAACAAGGGGTTCCTTCTTTAGGGGTTACTATTAATTAGTTACTATTTTAAAGGCCCAAGACCCTCAATAACCACCAACCCCAAACCCAAACCCGCCCGCTGCGACACCCCTAAAGCCAGCCTGATCTCTACGATCCTAGAACCTAAACCCTAAACCCTAAACCCCAAACCCTAAACCCTAAACCCCAAACCCTCTGGGATGAAACTTTCTCTCAAGTTTCGGAGCCCAGGCTTCGGTTTTAGGGCTTGGAACTGGGAATGCAAGGGTGTAGGCCAGAGGGCTTAAAACCCTACAGCCCTTGATGCCCATTTCTGAAGAGGCCTCTAAACCTAAACCCTAAATCCTAAACTAGAGCCCTAGACCAACTTGTTGACGCCGTTTTTCCTGAGGCCCCCACGGCCGTAAGTGCCATCTTCTTCGCATCTGTGCAGCCAGGAAGCATGATGGGCCTCGACAGGTCTGCGCTGTCAGGGCTGGGGGGATTTCGGGGTTTCAGGGTGGATTTAGGATTTGGCTTTTAGGGCTTAGGGCTTAGTGTTTGGGTGAATTGAGGGTCCGGGGTTTAGAGTTTTTTTTTTAAGCGCCTCTTTTCCCAGGTAAGCCACAGCAACTGAGAGATCCCCGGAGGGAGGGCGAAAGCAGGCCAGATTCAGCCGCTTTGCAAATGCTCCTACAATCCACCCTGACAACTCGAAGGACCACCCCGCTCCGAAGCACGATCAGCCTCCAACTGCAGAACAAACTTGGGGTTTAGGAGAGTTTGGGGTTTCGCTTTAGGATTTGGGGCTTAGGGTCTTGTTTATCAAGTGGTGCACCCCGAGGCCCGGGCAACTTGACTCCCGACGCAGTTTGCCTTCGAGAAGCTTCAAGGACTCGGTTTAGGGCTTAAGGGTTTCAATTAAGTTACCATAATCATAATAGGGATCTATAGAAATCAAAGGGTTTCCTTCTTATGGTAACTTAAATGAATTCCCTGAACAAGAACCCAGCTCTTCTCAAACTTGGGTGTCTGGGTATACCTTGACCTACCAAAACCTACGTGTCTGTAGTTTCATGATATTATAAACCCAATATGAATTCATAGGGACCCTACCAAAAAGTAGGTTCTGGTAGGTTCAGGTAGGCTTCAGGTTTGAGGATTCGATATGTTTTGAGGTTGGGGGCTAGGTTTACCCTTGACGCTTGGCTTCGGTTTGGTGGAGCTCTTGTGGCTCTTCGAATGCCCTGTGGGCTCCGATTGCAAACCTCACGCAGGATGGCTCGATCACCCTGAGCTTCGGTGGAATCAAGGTTTGGGGTCTGGTATATACATGGGGGGGGGGATCGTCGTCTTAGGACAACTGCTTGGCTCCTAAAGACCAAACCCCTGAACCCCCTGAATGCTAAAGGCCGGTGTTGCTTTGGAATTTGCTCTGGCTGTGGTTCGCACTAGTATCACCATTTACGCTGCTCCTGTTGTTTAAGCTCCGATGGGGCTTAATCTACGGGCCTTAACCGCAAACCCTGAACCGAAAACCCGAAACCGTAAACCCTAACTCCTGAACCCGAAACCCAATGCCGGAAAGCAGAGAATGCAGTGGAAGACGTGTTCAAGCTCAAGCCTCACTTTCCGAAGACTGGTCCCTGAGGCGTCCGCTTGATGTGAATGGGGTGGATGTCCAAGGGCAGACGCGCCCCGGAGTCCTCCGTTGTAGCTGGGGGTCTTGGGCTTATGGTTTAGGCTTTTAGGTGGTTAAGGGCTTATGGTTCAGGGTTTTGGGTGTATGGTTTTGGGTGTGTGGTTTTGGGTGTATGGTTTGGGGTTTTATGGTTTAGAGCTTAGGTTTAGGGTTTAGGGCTTATGCTTTAGGGGTTTAGGCGTATGGTTTAGAGTTTATGGTTTAGGGTCCAGGGTTGTGAGTGTATGGTTTAGGGTTTTGGGTGCACGGCTTAGGGCTTATGGTTTAACGTTTTGAGTGTATTGCTTAAGGTGAAGGGTGTATGGCCTGGGGCATGGGGGTTTTGGGATTTCGCATGGTTTAGGATGGCAGGCTTAGAGCGCAGAACCGCCAATGCACCCTTCATGGAGCCCTTATGACTCCCAAGTAGTCGGCATTTTAGGGTATAGGTGTCGTGGAGAGTAGGTCAGGGGGTCTCGGTGTAGGGATGTATTGGAGCTTAAGGCTCTCTGGGGCTTAGTCTTAAGACGGTGTGGGTGTGTATATTGTCGTTGAACCTTACGGCGACCATAAGGACAATGACTTCGTTCATCAAGTATTCTTCTTGCCCTCTACTGCAATGTTGCGGAGTGGTTCTCTGTCCCTGTCCATGATTGGCAGCACCAGATTTTGGGGCAAAGGGTCCTAAAGCCCTGGAAAAAGCTTGAAAAAAAAATCATAAGCAAAAAAACGCTATAAGCCCTTTTGAGGTCTCACGATCCCTTGCCGGGAGCATCTGTCAAGGGGCGCAGAGCTCGGGCCCCCCCCCCGAAAATCCGAGGAACCCGAGGCTGCCCTTGGAGGCTCATGGGTAGGTATAAGTAGGGTTCTACATCCCCTAATAGGCTTTATGGCTCTAGTTACTCTACTTATAAGCCGCACATTTAGCTACCCCGAGGGATTGTTTCGGATCGGATCTTGGTGGACGCGGCTCCGGTTGAAGCTTCGGAGTTTAGGTTTTGGGCCCTTGGCTTCCCGGTAACTGTGAGCCCTAGGATGTTGAACGTGGGTGTAGGGTTTGGGGTTTCAGGTGCTTGAGGGGTTAGGGTTTCGGGGTTTAGGGCTTTAGGGTTTTAGGCTTTCCCACCACTGCAATTTGGGGCCAGGTTTCGCACCGTCTGGGAGCGAGGACTAGAGGTCGCGCTGCTGCCATGACGCTTCATGATCCGATGAGGACACGAGGCTTCGCACCCTGAGCACCAAACCTCACAACGTAAACTTGGGCCCTAAACCCTAAACCATGTAACCCTTAAAAAGCGTAACAGGTGAATGCCGTAAAAACCTTCACCACGGATGTTTCAGAGTAAAAGACCCCAATATAGACCGCGTTTCTGAAACCCTAGCAGCATGCTTCTTGTAAGAATCCACAAAAAGGGACACGTATTCATGAAGCCATAGTGCTATTGCTACTACAAGTGTCCATAATTGCACCCTAAACCCTAAACCCTAAACCCTACATCCTCAACCCTAGACTTCCTTAACTCCGACAGCCTAAACCCATAACCAAGACCGTGCATCCTAAACCCCTAAAAACGGCCCCTCCTTATCTGATACCCTGAACATGCGCCTCGTCATCGGAGCTCTCTTCCTCCAGGCTGCTAGCCTGGCACTGTGCTAGGTGTTGGGGCCTGCATGTATGCTTTGTGCACATTCTGCGCACCTCGCAACAGATGACCTTAGCTGTGTATCGCATACGGTCGCATGTACACACACTTGCTTATGCACATAAGCTTACAAACATGCATTCTTCGGCTTTGGGGATTCGGGTTCAGAGTCTCGGGACATGTCGCATCAGAGCCTCGCACTCGCTGGAGGTGTCTTCGTCGCTGACCTCCTCCTCCTGCTCGAGTCCTTCTCTGGTCGTGGCCTCTTCTGAGGACGACCTCCCAACGATAGCGGAAGCTACGTAAAGCTTTCCAGGCAGAGTCTAAACTAGCGAGCTATCAGAGCACTGGTTACTCAAGTCGGCTTGCCATATAGAGTCTTTGGCGGCTTATTTTCAAAGGCAGTTTTTGAGTCTCCCCGTGGCCTTCAACTCAGATTCCGAAAACCCTTCCGGGTCGCGCGTGTACCAGGAACCCAAACGCACGTTATGCCCCCTAACTGGCCCACAATCAAGCCGGATGAAACTTCAGTATTTATAGCGTTGCTTCTTGTAACACTTGTGTAGATAACGGAATCCGCTATGATGCCTAACACATCTGACAAGGAAACAACAAAACGAACCACCATACAAATGAATCACCACAGCACTGCCACAGACCTAAAGGCAAGGAGCCTCCCGACCTGAATCGACCCCTGCAGGGGACTAATATAGGGGCCTTAGTAATCAGAGTAGGGACTACAAAAAGGGAACCACCAAGATAGTACTGGTAATTTATTAGGCCCCTATAGCCCCGGGGAGCCTGCAACCTGAGGAAGCAGGTCTCGTTTATTGCTAATCTCCATATATCGTAGCAAACATGTACGCAAAGCCAAATTCCTAAGGATCCCTATATACACTCGCCGAAGTCCCCGATGTCCTGCAGTAGTTCACATAATAAATAATAAACCCCATGGGCGTTGATTCGCCCAGCCGCAGGCCCTGAGCACTCCATGCAAACTGCCGAAGCTTAAGTCGACGCTCAACGGAAGGCCTAGGGCCTAGGCCCCTCCAAACCCTAAACCCTTTACCTATGCACCTTAACGACCCAAAGCCTAAAATCCCTGAGCCCCGTTCCCGCACATGTACACCCTCAAACCTAAAGCTGACACCCTAATTAATCTCTTTTAGATCGTAGAGGAGCCCTGATAGACGCCCAGAGTTAGCTCTTTAAAGGATCCTTTAAACGAACCCTTCAAGGATCCCTTAAAGGAACCCTTAAAGGATCCCTGAAAGGAACCCTTAAAGGATCCCTTAAAAGGAACCCTTAAAAGATCCCTTAAAGGAGTCTTACGGCCTCGTAAGCCCTAAACCCTAAACCCGAAACCCTACGCCCGAGATCGATGGCGCCTCACCGGCTGCCCTGGCAGCCTCGGTATGGAACGAGGCTTCAGACGTGGGGCTATAGGGTAAATGGTATCCCATTGGGTTTTTTGGGGTTTAGGGTTTTGGGGGTTAGGGTTTAGGGCTTTAGGGTTTTAGGGTTTCGGGTTTCAGGGTTTTAGGGTTTAGGGTTTAGGGTTTTAGCTGTGGGGCTTGAGAGGGTGCCGAAAGCCGGTTTACGGTATAAGGTTTAGGGTTTAGGGTATAGGGTTTGGGGTTTAGGGTTTAGGGTTTAGGGCTTTTGGGGTTTAGGGTATAAGGTTTAGGGTTTAGGGCTTTTGGGGTTTAGGGTATGGGGTTTAGGGTTTAGGGTATAAGGTTTAGGGGTTCGAGTATAGGGTTTATGGCAGCAAGCGTTTTGGGTTTTGGACCACCATGTACCGTGTGGCCGGGGTGGGCTTGCGAGCGTTGCAAGTGTGCAACCGAGGGCTCTCAAACGCTCGTCTAAGCTCGCCACACTTCCGAAGTGCTGTTGGCGTGAACCTCAGTGGTCTAAACGGCTTCGAGATAGGGCTGAAGCTGTAAGGCGGTTCTGAACATCTTTTGAAAACCCATGTGCAAAGACAGTTCGCACCTCCTGGAAATTTGAACCCTGAACCCTGAACCCTGAACCCTAAACCCTAAACCCTAAACCCTGAACCCTAAACCCTAAACCCTGAACCCTAAACCCTAAACCCGGTCCGCCTCGACTTAGGCGGACCGGAATGCCGAGGGAGTATTACTTACTCCCGAGCTTGCCTAGGCCATTTACACGTAACGTTGAGTTTGAGACCGGCTGNGGCGGACCGGAATGCCGAGGGAGTATTACTTACTCCCGAGCTTGCCTAGGCCATTTACACGTAACGTTGAGTTTGAGACCGGCTGGATCTCAAACTCCAACACGAACGCCAAAACTCTTTCACATGATGGTTCTCGTAATAGTTTACTCATTGCCCCAAACCCTACTTTTGCGTCCCTAGAGTTTGTTTCAGAGTTTGGGTCAGGGTTTGGGGTCAGAGTTTGGGGCCATTGTCCGGAGTTTGGCTCAGAGTTTGCGGCTCGAATCTGGGTCAAAGTCTAGAGTCTCAGTTTAGAGTCAAGGGTCTGAGTTTAGAGTCAGAGTTTGGGTCAAAGTTTGGGGCCAGAGTCTGGGGTCTGGCTCAGAGTTTGGGTTAGAGTTTGGGGCCAGAGTCTGGAGAGAGTTTGGGGCCAGAGTCTAGAGTTTGCAGAGTTTGGGGCCAGAGTCTGGAGTCAGAGTCTGGAGTCTGGGTCAGAGTTTGGGGCCAGAGTCTGGAGTCTGGGTCAGGGGCCAGAGTCTGGAGTCTGGGTCAGGGGCCAGAGTCTGGAGTTTGGGTCAGAGTTTGGGTCGAAGTTTGAGCCCAGAGTTTGGGGCCAGAGTCTGGAGTTTGGAGTCCGCGTCCGAGTCGAAATGGGTTTGGGTCAGAGTTTGGAACCGGGTTTTGGCTCTGGGTCTGGACCAGGATTTGGGTCAGAGTTCAGGGCAGAGTTTTGGGTCAAAGTTTGGGGTCAGAGTCTGGAGTCTGGGTCAGAGTTTGGGTCTTTTAGAGTTGGTGGTCAGGGGTCAGGGTTTGGGTCAGAGTTTGGGGCCGGAGTTTGGAGTCTGGGTCAGAGTTTGGGGTCAGAGTTTGGGGCCGGAGTTTGGAGTCTGGGTCAGAGTTTGGGGCCAGAGTCTGGGGTCTGGGTCAGAGTTTGGGTCAGGGTTTGGGGCCAGAGTCTGGAGGGGGGTTCAAAGTCTGGGTCAAAGTTTGGGTGCAGAGTTTGACTCAGAGTGTGGGATAAAATTAAATTGAAATTTCCCTCCAGCCCATCCCATCCGCCCAAAGCTTATGAACTGGGTGGTCTGGGGTGGGATGGACACGAACGTTCTGCGTGTGTGTTGCTTCCTTTCCCACCAACACACACGCAGCCAACTAATCGTAAACCCTATACTAAACCCTGAACCCTAAACCCTAAACCCGAAACCCTGAACCCTAAACCCTAAACCCTGAACCCTAAACCCCGACCTGCAACCCTCATCCGATTCAGGGCCTTCGGACTTCAGGCCTTTGGCTGCACAAGGGGCTTCGGGCTTTCTCGAGGCCTTCGATGGAAGGCTTTGCTGTGCATGTTTGAGAAGCCCCCCAAAACCTGGATAGTAACAGTCTATGTCTATTTATATATATATATATATATATATTATATTTGTATGTATATATATATATATATGTTATCTATATTTGTATATATATATATATATTATGCATTTATTTATGTTTATTTATTTTTTTGTAATAAACATCTAAGGCCCTTGATAGTGGCCCTATCATGGACTGGACTATACTGTATGGGGATAGTACCACACCCAAGACCTTTCTATATCAAGGCTTCGCGAAGTTGGTTAGGGGCTAGGGTCTAGGGTTCATGTTAAACCCTTAGCCCCCAACCCCAACTACAAACTCCACTCTCCAAAACTGATCGAGGCCCTGGCACTGGACGAGCTTTTCACCTGCATCCTGGGTGTTTGGGCTTGGGGTTTAGGATTTAGGCTTAAGCACTTAGCAAACTACTGGGCCACTAGAGGGTCTACACTGAGGGTTTAAGGGTCCCCTTTCAGAGGGACTCCCAGAATCCTAAAGTCGGGGGAGATCAACCGGGCTTCGGGGTTCTTGTTTGAGGGTTTATGTCATTGTGTGATATTCTGGAACCGAGGGGATCTAGGGCCTCTAGAGATAAGAAGAAGCAGAATACAAATGTTAATATGATTATTCTGGGTTTTCTTATTACGATTATAAGTGAGGGCCCCAGGCTTTTGTCGCCCTCACCTTGACCTTGCAGAGCTGTTGAGCCGGTTTGGGGCGTGGGTTCTACTGCACAGGCCTGGGCTCATACTTCTGCAGGTTTTGCTCTGCCGGCGCTTCAGGAAACCTAGAGAGGATGATACTACGGACTGCGCAGGCCCTCCCTCCTGTTAAGCCCACCTAAGTACTATTTATATCATCACCAATCCTGAGCCCAAAACTCGAAACCCTAAACCCAAACCCCAAACAACAATCTAAACCTGATCCCTACACCCCAAACACGAAAGCCCCAAACTCTTCGCGAAGTAGAGGCAGGTGCAAAAAGTCCACTTCTTGAGGCTAAGGGTTGTGACTTGCAAAAGTAGGGTTTAGCGATTTGCAACAGTAAAGCGGTGGGTTCGAGATTTACCTACCTTTGGTTAGTAGGGAATGGAAGAATGGTAGTAATAGTAGTTATAATTGTACCCCATTCCTCCATTCCCCACAAACCGAAGGTAAGGATTTAGGGTTTATGCACACTCCTGGTTTCTGCTCCTACAGCCCGAGCCAGCAAAGCATGAAAATTGTTGGGAGCTCAGAATAGGGTTTTGGGGCCCATTATATTATATAATTATAATATGGAACCCCCGAAATTTATTGGCAATTATTTAGGCCCCTATATCAGGGTGTCTATTTCCGCCTGTAAGTATCAAGCCTCGGGTCAGCCTAACTCCATTGCAAGGACTGGGATTCCGGCTTCCTTCGTAAGCTATGAAGGCTTTCCGGCCTCAGCAAGTAAGAGGTTCTTTAACAAGCATAGCAATAATGGAAACAATCATACTACTAGTTGACAGCTCTGGTAGTAGTCGCCGTCGTCGTCGTCCTCCGCGTCGTCGTCCTCCGCGCCGTCGTCCTGGTGGTAGTGGTAGTGGTAGTGGCAGTGGCAGCGGTAGCGGTAGCGGTAGCGGTGGCGGTAGTGGTAGTGGTCGTCGTCGTCGTCGACATCGTCGTCGTAGTAGTAGTAGCAAGCAGTAGTTACAGCAGCATGCTGCTGATGATCCTGTTATTACACATATATAGCTGTGGTTGCAGCTGCAGCTGAATAAGGAGCGAGAGCCACAGGAGGAACTGTCGTTGCGGAAGGACCTTGCTCTGATGGCGGCGGGGTGGTGCTGGTGCTGGCGCGGGTCGGGGTGTTGGGCGCGGCGGCGTCGGCGGTGATGTGGCGGTAGGTGTTGGTTGCGGCGGTGCTGATGGTGCCGGAATGTTCAGCCCAAATGCCGAGAAAAAGCTTGACAGTGTGTGAGGAAGCTAGGTGACTGCACCGCCAGCAGTTTCATCGCTACCACCATGCATATCGTTGGAATCCTCACTACCACCACCATCACCGTCATGACCGTCATTATGATCACTCATCATCACGGCTATCAGCAAGAGGAAGAAGGCAAAATCAAAACTCAGCCCGATCCTCATCATCGTCAAAATCATCATGCTCGTCCACGCGACCATCGCCAACCTTACCAGCATCTTCTGATTCATCATCATCATCACAACCATCATAATCGCGGACATGTTGATCATGTCTAGTGTCATCACAATCACACCGTCATTATGTTCAACCTCATTCTCGCAACCATCATAACCGCGAACATGCTCACCATGTCCAGTGCCATCATGACCATCCCAGCGTCATGTTTATCAAAATCATCATCACCATCATTATCACCATCATCATCATTACAACCGTTGCCGCCTTCACCGTCACCGCCGCTGCGATCACATAGTTATCACATGGATACTGCGCACGATCCTGGAAACCCGAGGGCCCCAGGCAGCTGCTGACTTGGAGGAGGTGACGTCGGCGAGGTCACCCTGAAGGGATACCCGCCTGGTGCAGCTTGACATTCATGGGATGACGCTGGTGCAGGTGCAAAGATATATGAGGCTGTGGACATATCTGCCGTGCGTGTGTACCTATATAGCTGCCGATGTCGTTTGAGTATACCGCTGCAACTCTCAAACCCGTTTGTGCGCAGAGCCGAGCAAGGTGCGAAGAAACATGATCCCGCCGTTTCTACGCGCACATGAAACCTCTTATATACCTGGATACCAAGCTTTGTTGCATTGAAATAGTTCTGTCGTGACCCATGCTTGTGCGGAAGCAGAGCTTGCATGCATGCGTGATCCAAATGTAGCTTCTGCGCCCAAAAGGTTGCCATATTGAGACTTCACCCGGCTGCATTTTTCCAGGCTCAGGTAGGAATGCAGCCAGTTAAATAATGACGATGGATGCCTTTGGATATTTCCCTACCTATGCGCTTACCTATGACTTCTATAAGATATGTGTGTGTGCCAATCTTGCTCGATAGCGACAACATGGCCGAGTGTGTAAGCTCGCCTGCACATCTCTGTGTGAGTACAGGCACATAAACGAACAGACGTGCAGAAAAAAATCGGACAAATGAGTAAAGAAAGAAAGAAAGAAACGTACAAAGACATATTTACATATACATATGTAAACATACATAAACAGATACAAATACATACCTATACACGCACAACCGGACCCATTGCAGGTCCATGTTACAATGTATGGTGAAGAAACATAAAGTTGTGTTCCATATGGTAAGTAACAAGATCAAGTACGACTTTTGACCAAGCACAAACAGTAAACAACACATTGTATGGTTTATAACCTAAAATCTTGAAGAAGGTATGCATTTCAATGTCGAAACCTGGAGAAACGTGCATAATACATACATATATATATACACACGTATATAGAGAAACATACCCATGCACACATTTATACATGCATGTTTGCGGGATACATGCACACAAGTATTTTTCACACACGCACACACTGGTGCGCTTGTTTGTGTAGACATGCATCTACTTACGTACTTACTTATCTGCTGTCTGAATTATCGTTTGCATATTCGTTTATTTGTCCATGTCACGATGTCACAGTAAATGAGCACACTTATCTTCATGTTCGTATTTATGTTTACATACCTCTTTACGGATGGTACAAGCAAGTATATACGTATACACACATACATGACATACGTATATACGTAGACCAGAGGTCCCCGAAAGCCTGCAGCGCCTTCCTTTTCCATCCCAACCTCCAGGGGCGAGGACATTATCGGGAAAGAGTTGTGGATTTCTTTGTGTGTGTTTCGAATATCCATGTATTTTGTTTGTTTTCTTCGCTTTTATCACCCCTTAAAATTTCAACGACTGGGGTGTTGAATTTAAGGTGTGGCTGTAGGCTTCAGCGTTGCTTAACGTCATGGCTTACATCGAAGGTGTTCACGTGGTATCGTCGTACAATGAAGGCTGTGACCACTACTGCGATCATTGCCGTGGCTGGTGTTTGCTGCCACAGTCTTTTCTGGATCCTAGAACATTAAACCCCGCAATCTCAATCCCAAGCCCAGAAACCCAGGACCTGAAACCCGTAAATGCAACCCGTTGAAAGCAGCAGTACCGACCATGAGAAGTACTCGTGGAGAAAAGCTTCAGATTTCGTTTAGTTTCGTTGCCGCAACATCTCATATGACAAAGGAGCCCTAAAGGCCCAATACCCTAAACCCCCTGTAGAACCCCCTGTAGATACCCTCTGGAACCCCTGTAGAACCTCTATGAACCCCTGGGAACCCCAACAGAACCCCTATCGAACCCTTGAACCCGATACGTCCAAGGCGAGCCTGGAGCGCTAGCGAGACATGGACATGCCCCAAATCTTTTTTTTTTAACTCCTTTCTCCCAAGAGGCTGCAGTCTGCGACTCCTAAGAGGCCCCAAATCTTTAAACCCTAAGCACTGAGTCCGACACGCGACACCCTATGCCCAGAATCCTGAACCCTGAAGCCGACCTCTTAAACCCTAATGTAGGGGCCTTAATAATTAGAATCGGGTTTGGGGGTATATGATACTATAACTAGAATAAGGGACCCTCGAAACCCTATGCTTATTCATAAGGCCCCTACATTAAGCCCTATATAGACCCTAAACCTCGAGTGCTAAACTCTCCCTGCGGGTTCACTTCAAGAGTGGTTTCGACTCGGTTTTTTCGGGATTTCGTGTTTTTGTTTCAGGGGAAGACAAAGGTTTCGAAAAGATTAGGTTCAGGTAGATTGCAGTCAGTTCACGGTTTTCACTTGAGTNGTTTCGACTCGGTTTTTTCGGGATTTCGTGTTTTTGTTTCAGGGGAAGACAAAGGTTTCGAAAAGATTAGGTTCAGGTAGATTGCAGTCAGTTCACGGTTTTCACTTGAGTTGCCACTGCAAGTCCCCAACCCTGCAACTGAATGCCTTGAGGCTGGGTGCACAACTTAGCCCGAGCTGGTCAAGTGCATGCGCGGCACACTCCAGGCGACTCGAGCCAACCATGCCCCATTCATGAGATGAAGGGTTCTTGCGGCTTCTTAGACTTGTTGCTGGAAGCCTAAAGTACGTCTGAAGTATTCGTTAACAGTTCACTTTACTCTTGAATTTCACGCAGACATGTGATGAACTTTAATAGGCTTTGACTTGTCCCCGGGATCATGTTGAAAGATGGTGCGATGCTGGCCTTGGCTTTGTGCTGCATAGTGATCCTTCGTCACGGGAACGTATGTCTTCCACCGTGCTTGGGTCGCTGGCGCTNTTGACTTGTCCCCGGGATCATGTTGAAAGATGGTGCGATGCTGGCCTTGGCTTTGTGCTGCATAGTGATCCTTCGTCACGGGAACGTATGTCTTCCACCGTGCTTGGGTCGCTGGCGCTTTGAGTCCCTGGAAGACCTGACAGCTCATTTTGAGTTGTTGTGTTCAGACCCAAGGGACCTGGCCGTAGCAATCGCCATATATGGCATGCTGACAGAGGCCCGCCCGAGTCGCATGCGGTGGGAGCTGCTGTTTGAGCAGCGGCATGTGATAGGAGCATGCTTCCTGCAGCTGAAACAAGGCAGCAAATATCCTTTTTCGAACCTCGGCTTGATGTTCTAGAAATATTACCGCTGCTTCTTGATGTTGGAGCGCCGCTTTGGGCGATTGGCTATGTGGGCTCAAGAGGACCTGACGACAAGACGGCTCTGGTTTCCTGTGAATGCCATTCTGGATGCAAGTGGCAAAGTACTTGTGCGTGGGGGTGCGGATCATATTTTCTACGCGGAGCTGGACACGTCCTTGCTCGCCGTCGAACAGGATTCTCGATATGCTCGNGTGAATGCCATTCTGGATGCAAGTGGCAAAGTACTTGTGCGTGGGGGTGCGGATCATATTTTCTACGCGGAGCTGGACACGTCCTTGCTCGCCGTCGAACAGGATTCTCGATATGCTCGGTGGGCTAGATTTCTTTGTTTTTTTTGTTGCAGGTTTGTCCCTTGTAGTGAAAAAGTGGCAAACCAGAACTATCTCGGAGGAGATAGACTGCGAAGCCATGGAGCTGGTGGAGCAAGAAGAGGAGGAAGAAAGCAAGGCCCGAGTCGGTCATGCTGCAGTCTTTGCTTTCCGCGTGTTTCTGCTGTCCATGCAGCTGTGCACCGTGAGAGTTTGTACGGCTCAGCAGCGTGTTAGTGCAGATCTCCCAGAGATGGACGTAGCCATGCAGGCCCCAGCCATGCAGATGCTAGTTTTGATTGTGGCTGCTGCATTGCAGCANGTACGGCTCAGCAGCGTGTTAGTGCAGATCTCCCAGAGATGGACGTAGCCATGCAGGCCCCAGCCATGCAGATGCTAGTTTTGATTGTGGCTGCTGCATTGCAGCACTCGGAGACAAACGAGGATGTGCAGGCTTTTGCGCAAAAGCTCGATCAAATGATTCCGGCTTTGTATCACTTGCATTTTCTCGTCACAAAAGACAGAACGGAGTTGCTGTAAAATCTGCGTCTGCTGTGCTGCGTTTTGACGTCCGCCAGAAACTGGATGCAAGCTCTTCTGTGCAGCTCTGCCGTCGGCATCATACTTGTGGAGTCAGGACTTGTTCCCAGACGTGATTGTCAAGGAAGCATCGTACTTGTGGAGTCAGGACTTGTTCCCAGACGTGATTTTCAAGGAAGCATCGTCGGGAATCTGGAACTGTACGTTCCGGAGAATGCTGAGGACAACAGCGTGCTGCTGGAAGTTCGGGCCGATGTCCAAACCTTTCGCGACTTGCACGAAGAGCTTCGACTCATTGTGGACCCGACAGCGGATGAAACTTGGTCGTCCGTGCTGCGGTCCTGCCGCGATGCACAGGTGGCGTTGGAAGCTCGGATGTGATCCATGTTGGTTTCTGGGGGTTGGTACACTGGTACACATAGTTGCAGTGAAGAAGACATCTCACGATGCAGCGTGTCCAGTCGAATCCCAGGAGGATGTTTTGGGAGCCAGGGCGCACCACACCTGAGAGTGGAAAGCAGTTTTTGGTAGAAAAGACTGTTGCGGCGTGAGTGGGTTGCGTGCTTCACCCAACACCGAAAAAACTGCACTGACGACCAGGCCCAGGAAGAGAGCGAGGAGGAGACAAGAAGTAAAGCAGAAGCCGAGGCGAGATGAGTGCTGCAGCTTGAATATGCAAACCCGAAAGCCGAAGCCTCAAACCCAAAGCCCAGAAGCGGGAGAAGACCTTAAACAAGGCCGTGGAAGACNAGTAAAGCAGAAGCCGAGGCGAGATGAGTGCTGCAGCTTGAATATGCAAACCCGAAAGCCGAAGCCTCAAACCCAAAGCCCAGAAGCGGGAGAAGACCTTAAACAAGGCCGTGGAAGACCCAATGGAAGAGGAGCAGCAGGAGCAGAACTGCATAGATCTCTTGTCAAGTGGAGAGGCCGGGGGGAAGTCTTAGTTTTCAACGGCTTTGGGGTAAGGGTTGCAAAGGGTAGGGACTTAGGTTTCCAACGCTTGCGGTTTACTGCGGGGTTTAGAAAGGGCTTGCAGGCAGTTTAGGGAGTAGAGTCTACGAAAAGGAGGAAAGCCTCTCAAGCCGAGTCCCCTAAGACCCAAAGGCACAAAGCAGTCTAAAACCGCCAGGCTGAAGAAGCGACAGGAAGCAGGAAGAGAGCAAGCTCCGTGGACGAGGCTCTTGCGTCAAGGGTTTACGGGTTTAGGGTTTTCCCGTTTTGTGCTCTGAGGGTATTAAAGTATGAAGGTTTCGAAAACCTTAAGCCCTAAGCCCTACGCCCTTAAGCCTGAAGCCCTTAAGCCTGAAGCCCTTAAGCCCGAAACCCTTAAGCCTTAAGCCCTTAAGCCTTAAGCCCTAAGCCTTAAGACTCTACTTTAAAGGCGGAGCCGAATGCAGCAAAATGCCAGCAATCCTTCGGGCAGGTCAAGAAAGACAGAAACAACGAACATAGAGCACCCGCACAGAGAGACGCAGAGGCCGAAGTGTGGCTGCAGAAGCTTTAGGTTTAGGGTTTCCTGCAGGGTTTAGGCGTTTAAGGAAGGGTTTTGCGGCAGGGTTGACGCGTTTTTTTACTTGGTCCAGGCTCAAGCAGCGACAGGAAGCAGTAAGAGGAGAAGGTGCACTGACGAGGCTCGCACCTTTTGTGTCCGTAAGGGTTTACAATAGGCAGTGAAGGTCCAAAACAATCCCTGAGGAAAACCTCCAGGCGAACCCCTCCCGTAAACCCCCTGTAGCTGAACGAAGTGTTAAAAACGATTTGGCAGGAGGCAGAAAAGGTCGACATGGAGGATGTCGGCAAGCAAAAGCAAGCAAAGGCCAGGCCGAGAGCGGAGAAGTAGCTGCACGCATTAGTGGCCGAGTCTGCATCACACGCTTCTGCAGTGAAGGACCCATTTTAAGAGTTGCTGTCAAGTCCCACCAAAACGATGTAGCCTTTGGGGTTCAGAAGTGGCGCGTGGCGTAGGAGCCATGCCGAAGCGGAAATGGCAAAGCCAAAGCTGCCAGTTCTGTCACAGCCCTGGGCATAACGTGCGAGCGTGTCCGAAACTCGCCCAGAGGCTTTTCAAGGCAGTGCAGCGCAAGCACTGTGCCGACAAAGTGGCAGATGCCGTGAACCAGGGTGCGAGCTCCTTTGCTGTCTGCGGCATCAAGGTGAGATATGGCTCCCGCAAAAGTGCAAAGAAGGCCGAGAACCGTCGAGTGAGGCAGGTTCATCGCGGGACCCGTGGCATTTCCAGTGCGAGAAAAAACAGAAGCGCACAGCTGGAAACTTGGTGGAAAGACTTGGAATGAACAAAGACGGACAGAGAAGCGAAAGACGAAGAATGAGAAGCTGGTTCAGGCGGCTTTGCATTACGATGCCATAGGAAAGGCTTGGTCAGAGATGAAGCAGCGCGGGTTCGTGAAAACTGGTTTCCGGGGAAACAGGGCGACCTTCCCTTGTCCTAGTTGCCACGACAGTTGCAGCTGTCTGTGCAGTGTGGCCCTCAATGCCAGGCAGCAGAGATCTGCGGCAGAGAGACAAAAGCACAGAGAATGGCTGCAGCAAGGTGGGAGGCAGATGAACACCGTATGGTTTCGTGGCACGAAGTGTGGCAATCCCATCTCCTGCATTCGCTTCACACACCTGCCACAGATGAAATATGGCATGCCCCTTCCGCAGATAATGGACTTCATCAAAGAGTTTACCGACCGCGCAGTGCCGAATTTGCAGGACATCTGCAAACGCGTGGGTGTAAGTCGTTGCTCTTCGTCCAGGAAGCTCTATGACTTTCTGCTCCAGAAGGAAGCGTTTCTAGGATACCGCCTCATGCAGAAAGTCAAGCTCAGTGGCATCGTGGAAGCAGATGGTACGGCCTTGAAGTTATACAAGCGGAGGGGGCATAATAATTTCATTGCCCTTTGTGGGCTCGCAGAAAGGGCACAGAATCAGAATCCGGCACGGATGGTCGTGTACATGATGCCGGTGAAACAGGTTGCGCACAATGCGGTGTGCCCCGTCGAAAGCAGGGCGGACGTCTTGAGCTGCAAAGGCTTGGAGCATGTCGTCAGCCAAGAGACGGACAGCGGCAAGGTGGCGTCCTTACTTGTGACCGACGGCGCCAAGCTTTATGAGCGCTTAGCCAAGGAGCATAAATTGAAGCATCGGTATGTTGTCCACTCCAAGGGGCAATTTGCCGAGAAGAAGCGGGTCTCTGGCCGAGGCACGGTGAACATCAACACTGGCCTGATTGACCAGCGCTGGTCTGCCATCAAACACTATGTCCCAAAGAGCTTGAACGGTAGCAGCAAGGAAGGCAGTACACCTACTTTTTGCCCGCATCTGTGGGCGTACGTGTACTCGTCGTGGTGGTTCAGAGCACATTTCCCAAGCGCAAAGCGCCGCGTGGAACTGTTTGCAAAGGCATTTCGGGAGGAAGCCTGACGCAGATGAGACTGACGACATGTCCAGTCGACTGCGAGCAAAGGCGGTGGGTGGAGCAAGAGCTCAGCATCGGGGGCAAGAGAAAAGGGTTTGTGAATGTGTGTGTGATCCGTGCTGCTCATGAGTGGTGCTATCGTTTGAGCTGAATTTTTTTACTCTTGCGTCTGCGAGGCCGAAGAAGACCTGGCCCGAGAAGACGTACATTTTCTCCGCCACGCACTGCAGGCTTGCTTGCAGCCCTGTTGTGAAGTGACGTCATTCTAGCATAAAGCGAGTCATGCCTGACAGGAGACGCCAAGCCAAGAGAACATTCTGGATAGCCCGTACACAAAGAAGTACAAGAGGTGGCACGCCGCGCAGACGACCATCGGATGAGAGCTCGCATCATCCAAGCTCTCCTCCGAAGAAGCTTCGCGTGCATCGTCCTGTGCGAGGCGACTTCTATCAAGACCTCCAAACCCAAATGCGAACACGAAAAAAAACGGCCATCAAAGCCTCAGTGGATTTCTGAGTTTGTCTGCAAGGTTCTGCATCATGGAGCGTGGAAGCAGCGGCAACAGAGAAAGGAGACCCAGCTTGCCCAGTCGAGGGCAACCGCTCATCTGCGGCAAGTTCGGGGCTGGAGTCTTCGATGAAATCATCGCATTCGCCCGAGTCTTTGACGCGGTCTTCGCTTGGCCCTCTATGGCTACTTGGCCGACTACTCAGGAGCACATGTGGATTCCACGCAGCCTTGTTCTCAAGCATCCTGATGCCAGTGACCTGGCAGAGCGTGCCTTGGACAGAGACCTGGCTCAGCATGCGGAGCGCATGGCACTGGAGCGCTACCTGGACCTTTTGGGTACTAGATGGCACATGCTTCGTCTGCATCCTTTCATCCTAGTAAAGTAACTCAGTCTGCCCATGCTGAAGTCTGCCATGTCTGCGGGCAGGAAAATCGCGATGCAGATTCTCTGAGCAGTCGTCTCACAAGGGTGACAAAGTGGGGCCACTGCCCGGTTCACAACGAGCCTCGTGTTCCTGTTGCGCACACGACAGGGCCAACCCGTGGCTTTGTGACTTTACGCTGCAAGCTTTTCTTTGAGCGAGTCGGGCAGGGTCGTGGCTGCTGGCATGCTTCTAGA
>BGNK01001900.1:100464-118776 GCA_003297005.1 Symbiodinium sp. clade A Y106 | reverse complement strand
AAACAAGCCGAAATGCGGCACACACTGCTACCAAACGCGCATAGCGCGTTTGGTCTTGCGGAGTCCTTTCTATGCTGTGTTGAGAAAGCCTAGGCACACAATGCCACTACTGCGAGCACCTGCAAATAGCGGCATTTCAAGCACTTTCCGTAGCATGCAGGACAAGTCCCGGCCTCAGTAAGCAGTGTAACCCCCAAAAACGCACCATTGCAACTGAACCCGCTAGCTAAGCTTAGCATGGGGTTCTCGGCTTAGCCCCTGGCCATTCCACTTGCAGAAAATACTTGCAGGTACGCTGGGTTGATCAGACCCAGTATCAGCCGTGGCATAGCCCTCTTCGTTGGGCAACCAGCTATGCTCACGGGGTTGCCCCCCTGCTCTACAAATAACACTCAGCACTCGAATGGTCTACAATCCTTAGGGTCACAGGAGTTACACACACACACACCCACGCACTCACCCACAGGCAGAGCGTTGCTGCAAAGTTCTGAGCGGGCAGGACTCGGAAGCGAGAAGCTCAGACAGAGATGCCAAAAAACCTGTCTTTCAGCAGTCGCTTAATTATCGGGGGGGGAATTCTGTAGCCCGAAATTGTTATGCTTGATCCGTGTTTGAAGGCAACTTGGGCCGAGCGTGGCTGGTGCCGCACGGAACGCATGGCCCATGCCCTGGCAGTGCTCCGGCAGAATCATTGATTCAGTCTGGGATATGGTGCAAGAATTGTATACTTTGCCTTGGGTGCTTGAGAACGCACGTGCCCAGAGAAGTTCAAGAAATTCAGACAAGACGATCGCTCGATTGAGTTTCCGTCGTACAGCCTGCAGTCTGCGCAACATCCATTCTTCGAGAACGTGAGCAGCCGAAGTCGTTGCGTGAGTCGTGCAAGTTGCAAATTCCTTAGCAACCTCTTTCTTTCTTGGATTTTCAGATCCGTAAGGTGACGATGAGTAGGATTATTGAGTTATAGAAGGTTTGTTCGTCCCAGGCTAGTAACATGAAATGCTAATAGCGGACTTGCAAGTATGGCCCCGATGCTTTGGTACGTCGTCGCAGGTGCGCAAGCATGCTTGCATCTTGGTGGTCGAAAGCGCCATGCACCAGACCTTGGCCGGAGTTGTGCAAAAGCAGCTGTTTTGTTTTGTAAATCACATGCAACACAACTCGATTTGCTGCAGAGGTTTTTGAGGGGTTGTAGTAAATCGCTGGCATTGTTTTGCCTTCTGCCACGGAACATGTCGTCTTTTCTTTTATCCCACCAAAACCGCAATTCTCAAAATTAGCAACGCAACCTCCAAGCGTCACATTGGAAGATCCAGCAGGGTGTTTAGGACATAAGGGCGAGGGTACAGGAGCGGTAAGTTCGATTTCCGAAGAAGACTTTCTCCCTCAAATCCAGAAGGCTCTGCTCACTCGTTGCCCCTGAAGGTCGGTGAGGCTCATGGAATGCTCAATGCGCCAGGGGACGGCAAATTTACAGATGAGTCGGACCGACAAAGCCTTGGGCCAGTGATCGTCCCTCGGCCGTCAGGGTTCGTCCAATTTCTCTACAGACCCTTGCAAACCACTTCAGCACGCAGAGAAGTGCAGGTCCAGATGGTTTGGAACAAACTCGCCTACTTCCTTGAGCAAGGTGATTGGCACAGCTACCGATGCCTGCTGAACGAGCAGCGAGTGCGATACCTCAAGAACCTGGATGTGGATCCCATTGATGGACTGATACCTAAGCCTCCCACGAACCTTGGTCCCAGTGTTTTGCTGAGGGTCGAGTTGGCTTTCGCAGAGACTCAAAGATCTTGAGTGGCCGTATGCGTCGACTCTGTTACATGGTCCTGGATGGATCTTCAGTATCCCAACTCGAGAATGCCTTCATAGATCGGAAAAGTCAAAAGCTTCAAGTCTAGGCGAGTACTGCCAACGCAACGCTGGAGCTTTTCTATGCCCTTGCGGTTGTAGGGCGAGGTCGCGCAACAGGCTTGTAGGAGGGGTTCGAATCCAAGGAATATTGATCCTTTTTCATCGCCGCAGGCCTTCGCACTGGCAAGGTGGCCGTGCTGGAACGATGTAGATACCCTCACATGCTTCAGGAAAGTTCGGGGGTGCTTGACCAGCAAAGGCCAGTTGTCCAGACCCATTGACATCCGCATCCTGTACTTGTAGGAACAGATACTTTGCCGGCTTGGCTTGGCAGGCACAGTCCCACAAAAAAGCAAACTCACACGCACATGGCACAGGTTTCTGCACCAGAACGGGTTTCAAAACCCACTGGAGCGGGACGCAAAGGGATGGTCGCCTTTGTGCTTTGCAGCGATGAACGGCGATGTCATTCTTGTGGAGGCCCCTTGGGCCTTAGGCCGAAAGTAGGACTGTAGGACTACTGTCTTTCAAAAGGACTGTTTGGAAGCTGAAAAGTGCGAGCATCCTTCGTGTATTCGGCAGGCCCTGCTGGACAGCAAGGCTGACGTGAACGATGCCATCACAAAAGCAAAGAAGGAAATGATCCTTGCCCGCTGACATGGTTTTTTGTTGGACCTTCCTGACAAAAGCTGAGCACATTGCCTTCGTTTTCCCGTTTGGCACATGGGCTGAGAATCTGCGACCCGCTCTCGGGTTTAGGGAGTTTAGGGCTTGGGGTGCGCAGGGTTAGGAGATTCATATCCCGATGCAGGTCACAGTCGAAAACCCTCAAGTGGTCACTGATGATTAGTTTAACTATTCGGGAACACCCACAGGCAGGAAACCTTGTTTGCACCGCGGCGAGCGGAACCTATTCCGCACTTCCGCCTTACTTCATAGCACAATGGCCAACTTTGGGCGGGTCTCCTGCACTCTCGAGCCAAGCCTTTCCCAAGTTAAAGTTAAAGCCACCATCCATAGAGACTTTTGCGCGCGGGCCCGAGCATGACCATATGCTAAGGAGCCTTCCAAAAAAGATGTCGGTGTTGTCCATTGCGGCATTCTACCACAGCAGTGAAGTAATGCAGCTGCTGTTGGCACGGAGGGCCAAGGTGATGCTGGGCTATGTGAGTACATAGGCCTTTGGTTGGGTGGTACAGTGTTGGCCGCGAGATTCTTGCTTCCATGCCTTTGAGAGGAGAGCATCACCTGAAACCGATGACTGTAGATGCATCCATGCAGCGACGCTTGAGGAGGTGCTGCCAGTCTCGACTGCACACCCGTCGTGGACCTCCCGTCCTCCACATTTTAGTCACAGAAGCTCCAGTGACAATTTCCGTTCGCACCTTGCAACCGTGGTTTGGGGTTCGAAGTAGCGCAGCAAGTTGAGGACCGCCGCTGATGCTCATCAGGGAACGGCGCTGCACTGGGCCAGCTGTTCCGACAATGCGTCTTGGCTCCATGCTCCACAATGCTCCACACAAACTGAATCCTCACTGTGGCTCGCGGTCGCGCTGCATCGCCCTGCATTTTCTGCCCTGCAATGCTTCTACCAAGACCATTATTTAAAAGCGCAATTTTTTTGAAGTACCCAAGACGCGACCTACAGCGCAATAGACACTCGCCAGTCCGGGCTTAGGCTTGGCAGTTCAAGCGTGTTCAAGTTGCAGAAGTTCCCAGGGGTCTAGGCTCTACAGCACGCCAGTCCAGAAGCAGTCCCCACATGCTCCAACTGAATTCTGGATTCATGTGATACACAGAGTGGTTCGTGCACGTCTGCAAAATGGAAGTCACAAGACCCCGCGTTCTGCAGAAACGGGTCTTAGAGCAGAAGGGGTCGACATGAGTCTCGGACGTCCTTTCGGTTTCACCTCTCTGTCACCTCAAAGCAACGGTGAAGCTTGAACCTCTAAAGCCTCTGGGCCAGGCAGAAGGGGTTCGGATTCTCTGCGCTGCTGGGGCCGATCCCTTCAAGCAGCACCCAGCCTCTGCAAAGCTTGAGCTGAGGGGTAGAATTTGTTGCCCGGTTTTGAGTCGTCAAGATGCCTTTCAGATTTGTAGCGCCCCGGAGAGTGAAGGGAATGCTTGGTGAGGCTTGTTCCATCAGCAAAGAGATTACGAGGTATGTCTTAGAGCTTTGTTTGCGATTCCTTAGGGGTGAAGCTCTCGGCTGGGCGGGCCTTCTGGCATGTAACCACATACCCGGCCGAGTATCAAGGTGAGACGCGTCCAAGGGTAGCGTGGCCGCAGGAGATTAAGCGACAGATGCTGTCTTGTCGCCACCTGCATCACGAATATCGACGGAGAAATGACTAACACGATTCTTCACCTGCATACACACCCAAATCCGGGGAGCACCACCTGCTTCCTTTGGGGAGCCCTTCGAGACCATAAATCCCAAGGTGCTTGCCGGGTCTCAATTCATTCAACTTGGCTTCTCGTCAGCAGTCCTAGACGATTTCAGGTTTTGGGGATGCTAGATGATACTAGTATATACGGAATATTCAATGCTATATATCATGGTATACTACCGTATATCATATACTTTGTATATGACATATTGCATGATATAGTTCGAGTCCTAGGTTGCTTGTTGAGACTCATGGTTCTGGGGCTCGGCGGCCGCGGGACGGGCCGCCTCTGCTAGCTGATTAGGATTACTGCACGGCCCCTTTCTGGAACACAATGTCAGGAGCCCTTGAAAACCTTAAAGTCGACCAAGCCAACAGCCTGAATGTCCTGGGAGGGAGCTTCAGGCGATTCGCATCTTCAGGGTCTTAGGAAGATCCTCCGGCGTGGGAGTGTCCGTGCAGCACTGGATCCCACAGGTATGGCTGCAGTTTTAAGTTGAAGCCATGAAACTCAGGCAAACCAGCTACCGAAGCCCAAAGGTCAAAACACAGTGCTTTACCTTCTACAATGCCCAAGAGCCTGGAACTGGATCAGGCCTGCGCCTGCTCAACAGCGAATTCCATGAAGGAGTTGTTTGCACAGTCCCTTTGCCGTCGGTTCAGGGGCTTTCACGGACTCCGATTGCCTGGCTGCATACCGAAAAGTCAGCCTCGGCCCCCATGCCTTTGGAAGCTCGATTTCGGCGCCTTCGGTGGTTTATAGTTTAGAATCTAGTTTAGAAAGTCGGAAGTTGAAAGGTTTCATCTCAGGAGCACCCAGCCCAAACTCCACAAACCATCCGTTTCGAATATATTGAACGGCAAGGGCAGGCGTCACGAAGTGAAAGCCATGCATAGATTTCAATCAAAGTCAACTGTTGGCTATGGTTGGCCTGTCCGAGCAAACAATTTGCGTTGAATCATTTGAAATTACAATGTTTAGGCAAGAACCTGAGCATACGACTGCCTGCTGTGAAGCACAACATGCCCCAGCCCACTCGAGCCCTACAAAGCCAGCTGTCATTTCTGCATCCAGGATTCGAAACCTTGCGACGAGCTCGGACAGATGTTGTAAAAACGAACTTCCGAGCATCCTAAGTAAAGCAAACCAAACGGCGTAGCTGCACGGCTGCAGAACCGCAGACCACGGCACGAGACCTCACCGTCGCAGAGAAAGGTTGTAGACCACTTCTTCGCAGCTGAGGGTTCCATCTCTCGATTTACGGCACAGTCTTCATTTCGCAATGATGCTGCTCGGCATGGTCATCGGATGTATTGGTCGGATGTGAAAGAAGCTGTGCTGTGTTGCTGCCAATGGTTCGTTGGCGGAGGTCGGGAGTCATAGACCACAGCATAGATCACGACTTGAGCTGTTTTTTGGGGGGAGCGGGTGCACACATGTCGGCAGGTTTTTCGGAGGCTACTCCGAGACCGTCTCGTTTCTTATTGTGGCTCGTCTCAACTTCTATATTTCAGGGGAGGCCTTGCGGAAGCGGGAACTCAAGACCTGAGCTGTCCTGAACCCGCATCGGCTGGGGTCGTTTGAGGCTTTGGAAGCAAGCTTCGAGCGAGTTCATAAGAGCCAACTGAGGACGTGAAGGCAGACGTAAACGAGCGCTTCCAAGTGCGGATGAAGGAGCCGGTCTGGTGGCTCATCATGAGCCTGTGCCCGACTGAAAGTCTTTTTGAGTTGGATATACTCGTACAAGTGCCTTTAAAGAAAAACAGCTTTAAAACACAGGATCCCATAGCTGAATGCTGCGCGGCTACAGTCTCAAACGCCCTAGGCTCCAAGTCCGAAATCCAACCTTCCCGAAGCCCAAGCCGACAAAACGAAGGAATATGGCAGGGATCAGGCACAGGCTGAGCCCATCGAGACTGACTTCTTTAGCTTCTTGGTCTTCGAAGCTGCGGCTTAGAGTTGCTGGGGCTAGTGCTAAAATTGGAGGGCACCTAGTGCTAGAAGCTAGAAGCCCATCATTCTCAAGCCTTGGGCGGAACTCCTTATGCCCCGACATCCAGACTTGTCATCCCTTTTCTCCCGTTTTACGAAGTTGCGCCATGGAGACGATGCTTCAGACACGAACCAGAACCCCAAAGTTGCAGCCAAGGCTTACCATCATGCAGGAGCGACGCCGCTGATGTTTAGCATTCTAAGCGGGCCCCTTGATCTGAAACAACGTGGGTGGTAGCGAGGAACGGTCAGAGCGATGTTCGCTTGAGCACCAAAATACGGCTACGTAACCGAAGCATTCAGTGTCGAAAACAACAGGCCGAGCTGAGCGGTAATCCCTCGCTAAGGTACTTCGAAGCCACCTCCCTGCTCCTCGCCGCCGGCGCACGTTTCTCGACTCTCCAGCCGAAAATCCGGCAGGAGCGGATGTAGATGTATAGATTTGGGCGCACTGCGGCCGTGTGCTTTTTGGTGTTATAGCTAGCAGCCCAAAATGATACGCTGCGAAACACGCAACCCCTCTAAGCGAGTTGATACACGTACGGCAAAAATTCGAGGGATGTGTGCAGGCAGCCGAAGAAGAGAAAGCAGTCCTCATAATTCTCAGAAGCTGCATAGAACCTTGAAGAAAAGGACGTCGAATCAATGCTTTTGCCTGCTGAAGTACCGGCTCGTGAGTCCCGACATAGCAGGCAACATGTGCATTTTACGCAGACGCTCTTGCAAATGACCATGTGAGCATTTACGGTTGCGTGTTTCTTTCCCCGTAGGAAGAGGGACCTTCCTAGGCGGAAGAATTCTCTGACAAAGGTTGAAAGCATTCCGCAGAGCCGGTAGACTCTAAGGCTTGGACATTCAGAACTCCCGCAAGAAGACGGCAGCAGATTTTGCTCGCGAAATGCGAGCTCCAGAGCCGCTTCTGCGATCTTTGCAAGGCAGGTAGTTGGTGATTGTTAGATTTTGTTAGTGAATGCGGGGCGCACAGGTCAGACAGATAATGAAGTACTGGTCGTGGTGGCAGGATAGGATTGGTAGTTGTCGTCGTCGTAGTAGTACCGCGACAGCTTCGCTTAAGAAACAGGCGCACAAAACAGTTCCGGATTTGGAGGTACCCTGGATTTCCTAATCCAAATTCCTTAATTTGAGAGGGCTCTATAATTAGTCAACCAGAATCCCAAAAACAAAGCGCGTGCAAAAACGACTGAGGGATTCAAGCCTGCAGCGATTGCCAAACTCTGCTATGCAAGCACTTAACCGCTCAGGCATTACATCCATAGAACCTCTTCCAAGCCATGCCCCCTGATCTATAGAGCTGGTATTCAACCCAAAATAAGAAATTGAGCCGCTGAATTGTTTAATTTAAGAAATCGGGTCCCTTAATTTCTCATTTTGGCGGTTTGCTCTTACTGACAAAGCCTCATGAAGCCCTCACTAGGCCTTTGAGGAGACTCTAGAGCCCTCCAAAGCACCCACGGAAAATCGAGCCCGTCGTCGTAGTCATAGCACTGGCAGCAGCAGTGGCAATTGTAGTAGTAAGAACCAAGGCAGTAACAGTAGTAGTACTAGTACTGGTACTAGTAAACTAGTAGTACTAGAGGTAGTAGTAGTAGTAGTAGCAGGAGAAGCAGCAGCAGTGCATTAGCATTGGTAGTAGGTCTCAAGTCCACTCAGCAAAGTGTGAAGCGATTGCATCGACGGACCGAAGTCCGGGAATAGTAGTAGTTGTTGTAGTAGTAGTAGCATCAGTAGCAGTAGCAGTAAGCGCCGGTACCAGCACCAACACCAACACCCACCACCACCACCACCACCACCACCAGCACCAGCAACAACAACAATACTCCTGTTCCTCAGTCCTCCTAGGTCCTGCTACTACTACTACTACTACTCCTCGTCCTGCTGCTGCTGTTGCAATTGTTGATGTTGTTGTTGGTGGTGGTGTTGTTGTTGTTGGTATTGTTGTTGCTGTTGCTGTTCCTGTTGCTGTTGTTGTTGTTGTTGGTAACGGCTGTGCAACAGATCCCACGTTTTGGGGGTTGTCAGGCCTTGAAAACCCTGGCCCTGCCGACAAACTCTGACTTGGACGGAGGGGCGGCCGGGGGGGGGGTGCTATGGGGTAGTTTTGCCAAGNCAAACTCTGACTTGGACGGAGGGGCGGCCGGGGGGGGGGTGCTATGGGGTAGTTTTGCCAAGACGCAAAACTGCGTCTGACACAGCAGAGCATCCATGGGCCAACCATGATAACGTCCACTCAGACCCCATCCGATCACGCAGAGCATCCATGGGCCAACCATGGTAACGTCCAATCAGACCGCATCCGATCACGTCGAGCATCCATGAACCGACCATGATAACGTCCACTCAGACCCATCCGATTCGCACAGAGCATCCATGGGCCAACCATGAAAACGTCCACTCAGACCCCATCCGATCACGTAGAGCATCCATGGGCCAACCATGAAAACGTCCACTCAGACCACATCCGATCACGTAGAGCATCCATGGGCCAACCATGATAACGTCCATTCAGACCCCATCCGATCACGTAGAGCATCCATGGGCCAACCATGATAAGACCACTCAGACACCATCCGATCACGTAGAGCATCCATGGGCCATCCATGATAAGACCACTCAGACCCTATCCGATCACGTGGAGCATCCATGGGCCAACCATGTTATCGTCCACGCAGACGCCATCCGATCACGTAGAGCATCCATGGGCCAACCATGATAACGTCCACTCAGACACCATCACGAAGCGCATCCATGGGCCAACCATGATAGCATCCAGGCAGACGCCATCCGATCACGTAGAGCATCCATGGGCCAACCATGATAACGTCCACTCAGACACCAGCCGATCATGTAGAGCATCCATGGGCCAATCATGATAGTGTCCACTCAGACCCCATCCGATCACGTAGAGCATCCATGGGCCAACCAGGGGCCAATTATGATATCGTCCACTCAGACCCCATCCGATCACGTGGAGCATCCATGGGCCGACCATGTTATCGTCCACGCATGTCCACGCAGACGCCATGCGATCACGTAGAGCATCCATGGGCCACCCATGATGGTGTCCACTCCATATGATAGCGTCCATCGACCCCATCCGGATCATGTAGAGCATCCATGGGCCAACCAGGCAACGTCCACTCAGACCGATCACGTAGAGCATCCGAAACGGCGTCGGCGTTGTTGTCGTTGTCACTTTTGCTGCTGTTTGCCGTTTGAGCAGCCTAAGACCCAGGATTTTCTAGAGGCAACAGTAGCCACGAAATAGTGGCATGAAGCATGCCTAGGAAGGCAAGCTTGGACTGGACAATGGACCCTGCGAGCGTAAGGAAAACTTCTCAGTGATATGTGAGCAACAAGTACCAACCTGACTAAACGTGGCAAAATCAAGCCGAAAAATCCAACAGAAGACGATGACAAGGAAGATTAACATTGCGGTTGCCTTGCTAGTGGCAGGTCAAAGGGCGAAACTTCTCGTCAGACAAGGAACTAGCAGATGCGTTGATTCAGGAAGCCTTCAAACGGGGAATCAGCTACAGCTAGTATTGAATGCACGAGTTTGAGACCAGCAGTCGAAGTGCCTGCTGCCACAGCCGCAGGAGTACATGTTCCCCTTCCTCAGCCGTCCGAAAGCGTAAGCTTTCATCACCTTTCAGATGGCCGTTTCTCTAAGAAAGCGGACCAGCACAAGAAAACCACGTTAAGAAGCAAGGTCCCTCATCTTGACACATCCCTGCCGAGCCTGCAGCTTGCTTCATGCAACTTACCCAGACTCTCGCAGGAGCTTCGTCTGCCGCGGAAGAGGGATGTGACATCAACGTCGGCACGGATGCTATATCCATATGATTCAATGCTCAGCCGTGATTCCCAAGATAGCACTCTTGATGAAACTGAGGCTGCCTTTGTCGACTCCACTTCTCTGCTTTAGGCAATTGTGCCAGTCCCCGCGTCTTCGCGATTAGCCCGTTTGAAAAGCCATTTCCCAGAATGGCAGAGGTTTTGCTTTTCAAGCGTAGGACCACGATTCAATGATTCTGACTCTTGCAGAATCTTGCAGATGCGGCTGGTGGGCTGCAGTTACGCAGTAGCCCTGTGCTCACGCCTAGCCATCCACCTTTTTAAATTGCGTCGCGTCACTTGTCACTGCGATTTCAACTGTCAGTAGATGCGTTTATTTTCGGGGTACCATATCTACCTAACCCTGGTGACTCCTGGCCACGTACCCTTCAGCATTGCTGTGCCGTGACAATGAAGACAGCGCCGGGCTCAGGGATTCATGCCCGTTTGCTCTTTTGCAAGCCGTTGCTGTGAGTCGGCATGTACACCAATCTTTCCTTCCTTCATGTTCAATTGATGGCTGCACCAGCTGCGGGTCAAGGGTTTGGGGTTCGTGCTTTGGGGCGGGGGGTTGTTCAAGTTGAGATGAAGCTGCAGCTCTGTACTGGACCATGACCACCTGATTTCTTCCGAAGTTTACAGAGATCCCAGCTGGACAACATCTTTGAGCAAGGCTGCACAAGGTAAAGATCTTGCAGTTTTCGCACTGTATGGGTGCATCCAGAAGCAGTGGCCCTGTGCTGAAAGTCGCAGAAACACTTGCGGCTGAATCTGCAATTTGGAGGGTAACGTGTATTGATTCGCTCGCTAGAGTCGCTCGAATGCGAAGCGGCAGATGCAACCCTACAGGTTTCCTCAGACCTCGCACCATCTAGACAAAGTTTTCAAGGGGGGGCATATCTCAGGACTGCATAAAATTGAGTATGTGGAGCGCAGTTGCAGGGAGTGGAAGTTGGCATGTAGACGCTCATGGGGGAGATGCAATTGGGATGGTTGACGATTTCCTGACTTTCCGCACAACAAGGAGCCCAGCTATGTCTAGATGTTGTGGACAGCGCTTCTCTCCGGGCAAGCACTGCGCGATTTTGTTCAGCCTGTCGTGGGTTTCCTGTGAGTTCGGGCCATTAGTGGTCGATACTCGGAACATACAAGCTCCATTCCACAGTCTTTGTTTTGGTCTAGCCTGCTTGGGCACCACGACAAGCGGAGAGGTAGCAGCCGCTTCTCATGCCTCATGTGGAGACCCGAGCTTTCGTGCAGAAAGTCCGGAATTCGCATGGTGCGTTCACGATTCAAGTCTTGGTAAGTTGCATTGCTGGACACTTTTCTTTCCCGGTTTCTTTGTTGGTATCAGAACACGTACCCAAGATTTTACGTAGCTGTCGGAGGCCTCGTCACCATGCTCACCGAAATCTTCTGTTACTGCTAGCATGACCCGGTTCTCGTAGTGCTAGATAATGTTTGAGCTCACGTTGCAGTTGATTCCTGTGACGTTAAAGCAGCGTCCAAGTCAGTCGCATGCCGCAAAAACCGGACTGCCTCACCCACATTGCAGGTCAGAGGCTTTACTTTCCTCCATGTCAAAGCATGGCGTAAATGGAAGCTCTCAGTGGAGGGACCCACAACTATCAACATACGTCAGACCTCTGCACATTCTGCAAGACGTTGGGCGAGCCTGCCTCCGTAGTGTCCCTGTCCGTTGTTCCAAACGTTGCCAGCACTAATGGTATCCAGGTGGAACCTGAGAGGAAGCATATTGAGTGCCGTGGAGCATAATCCTGCGCAGAGCCTGCTGGCAAATCCTCGTGATATCATCATAATCATCACCATCACCATGTTCATCAGCATCATCATCCACGAAGATGCCGCGTCGGACACCGAGCACTTGCACGCGGGTATGCGAAGAGTTGTCGAATATTGACGATCCCAGGCCGCTGAAAACGGAGACTGACACGCGGATCTTGCTTTCTCCAGCATTCATGATGCTGTACAAGCATCAATATCCAGCTCATCTTCATACCCATACACGAATGCAGCATCACTCCACGGAAACACCTTCTCGCATCGACTTCGGCAAGACGCGACAACACTTGGTAGCCAAACATAGAGTCATCCCTAATGAATCGGAATGACAATCTAACAAGTTTAGGTGGAAGCCTCCAAAAGCTTGCAACCTTTTGCACCCACGCTCGCGTGCAGGCTGGGAGTACCTTTGAACAGCCCGCCGGCCAAAAGCTGCAGAGAGATGATAGTAGAGGGTCAGTTCAAGACAGAGTGGAGTATCGAGGGTTCGGGATGGTTCGGGGACATCCTTTTCAGGACCCGAAGGGTCAGACAGAGCAGCAGACGGTTGAGACAAAACAACCCTGAGGGCAAAGTCCTAATGTTCAATGTCTCAGCTGCACGGTCTTCGTGCACCCAGCCAAGGCCTTTCGACGAAGTCCGTGACCATCAACAGGCAGGAACTTGTCGAGGGCAAGGTCCTTTCTTTGTGAATGAGTGGAAGTTGTCGCGCCAAGGGGGGAGAAGGGAGTTTGAAACCTTGGCTTCTGCAGAGCAGCCAGTTGTTCTCCTGGGTCTGAGTGCTGTTTGCTGGAGGCAAGTCTGCATGGCTGCTTTCACGTGATAGGATGGTCTGTGCATACGATAGAACACTATACAATACATGTAAAAGTACATCATATACATATACATATACATACATGTCCTTATTGCTTCAGTTTGCGTTTACTTGTTCGTTTAGATGAGCTGACAATATGGCAATATGGCATACCCAAGCACCCTCAACTCACGCCTGAATGCATCTGTCGAGTACATGGCGCAGGAGCCACGCCTAAACTTCCCTTCCTTTCTCCATTCTCGCTTTGACGCTGCCATCCCCACACCGCTAAGCCCCACTCCACAAGGCCCCAAGCTTTTGGCAGGTTCGGGAGAGTCCTTGGCAACTGGTCCATGGCCTACGGGGTTGAACTTGGGACGTCCTTGGAGCCTGAGGCACCTAGGAGCCGCTACATTGCTACATGGTAGTTCTACAACTTGGGGGGCCCCCTCTAAACTTTCAATATGGTCCGACAGAGCCACAGAAGCTACGGCTGAAGCATGTTGAAGCATTGATCTCGGACTGAGGAAGGAGGCGGAGGGAAGAATGCACGACCGTACTGCCGTGCTGACGACCGTGAAAGCTTTGGAGAAGTTTTTGGCTTGGCAACCTTGGAGAATCCGAGCCCCTCTTAAAGCAACAGGCCCCTGCTACGCGCACACAAATCCCAATTGCTCTACGAGTCTACGGAAGTCTACCTAGCATGCGCATTGCATTTTTCGAAAAACATCGGTGCGGCGATGCGTTGTGGGTGTCGGGGCGGGTTGGGGTGGCGCGGGGAGGCATTGCGGCACGAAGCAGGGTGCCCTGCAGATCACCAGAGGGTGGGTGGTCCAGGAAGCCCCCCAAAACCGCTCTTTTCGGTGGTCAGGCTGGGCAGGGGGCTGCAGAAAGCAAGCCCTTAACCCAGCGGATGCAGGCTGAAACCTCGGACATGAAGTTCCGTTGTAGCATCACAGTGGCCTTTCTCGACAGAAACACAAACTAGGCGCACCCAGTATGATGAGGGTTCGGGGTAGAAGTCTCAAGTCTCAAGCGCCGTAAACTTAAAAGGCCCTAAAGTGCGAAGCATGGTGTCAGGTTGTAAGCCTTCGGCCTCAGCTTGCCCCCGGAGATATCATGACATTCATGGCATTGGCTAGTAGTCCTGGTCGTTTGGTTTGGTAGGATGTCCTTTCCGGTGTCTAGCGGTGACTGCAGAACGTGCAGTCTTCAAACAGAGCCTTCAAACATGGGAGCCGAGCCCTTCTCAAAAACTGCCCTATAGCTTGGAGCCCAAACCCTCGAAGCCCTGAGATGGTACCACTTCCCTCCACCTCAAATGCTCCAAAGCAGTTTGAGGCCCAGAGCGCTTTGCGAGAGCTCCTGGAGCGATCAGAGGTGAGCGCTTTTTGCATCGCTCGGTTTCAGAGTTGGGACTGACGATCGAACGAACGAGGGGTTTCCAAGGTTCGTTATGTCCTGGGACCTCATGATCCTTTGCCTGTTGAGGTTCGTGACAAGTTTCATATACAGTTCGATCATCTCACGACGGTAGGCAAAATGACTTTAAGAGTCCGTGCAGGCTCAGACCCTGGACGTTGCGAACGTATCTGCATCCAAGTCACGAGGCGGGGCATTCAGGAGGTGACGCTGCATGTTTTCGAGATTGACGTCTAGCGCGGGAATGGAAAACGACGGATGCAGATCTTTGCTGGCTCACAGTGCAGCGAGGAGTCGTAGTCTTAGACTTTCACAAGATCCGACTCCGGAGACACTACCCCACCTCCATGCCGACACCCTGTGCCCAGAGCATCCAGAGCCCAATCTTGCTGCGCACAGATTTGGCCGCAGCGGGTGCGATGCTCACGTTGGCGGCGGGCATCGGGGCCGAGGTGCTGGCTTTAGGAAACTTGCGTGGGTGAAGAATTCGGCGGAACTGTTGTGATTGACTGAAACCTCGAGATCTGACTCCTGTGGTTGTTGCAGAAGGAAGGGGCACCTGCAATCGGCATTGTTGGGGCTCTGGAACATTTCCAGTGAAACTGTCACGAGCCCCTGCTAACGAAAACAGCTCACCCAATGTCAGGTTTGAGGGATCAGTAGGGCTATTCGAGTTCTGATTGACAGCTCTTTTGCACTTGATTTTTCAGGCACCGCTCTTCAAATTGGCGAAAATGGCCACAGTCACGGAGGACGGTTTTGAGCATTCAGGCGTGTGGGGTTGATCACCGGATGCCGTATCATCATCACTTCTGCTATTGCCACGACGACCAGAACCTACGACATCGTGTGGCTATGTTTGTGATCTTCACGTTCCTATCCTCAGGCATCAGCATCGTGATTAGCATCCTTTTGGTGTATCTTGGAGCCGTTTGGATATTGTTTCGGTGAAGAAAGAAGACGGCCTCAAGCGGTGGAGTGAGAGAGTGTCTACCAGTGTAGTCCTCGCCTTATGGCCAAATTGAAACTCACACGGTGTTTTAGCAGGACATGCTAACTACAGCTTCTCTCACGAGCATGCAGGAGGCGCTGGGGTTGGGGTCGGTGAAGGTTGGGTGGTTCAGAGACAAGGGTTCAAGGCTTTGGGGGTTCTGCGCTCGCGACACAACTTGGATACGTGTCAGACTTAGGTTGCTGCTGGAGAATCTGAGGATCCCAAAGCCAGAAGACCAGTGACCATCCAGCGTTTCATAGCTGAGATCAGAGTCCGTCTGTGGAGTCAAGGATGTTATAGGTGCATGGACAGAAAGTGACCGTTGGACCCTTTCCCGGAAGTCTAGAAGCTGCAATGCAAGGCCCTCCCGGCAATGGTTGCCACGTCACTGCTGGTGGCCGGGCTCCCGGAGTTCTGAAATACCTGGCACCACCACAGGCTAGGACCAGGAGGCACCCGGATCTGACATGTCAAACCCTCACTGTCCAACAGCCCTAGCCCCAGCTGGTAGTTCCCAGGCGTCTGCCATGGGTGCAGCAAATCAACAGTTGCCCAGCGAGGCCACCCGTTGTCTTTGAGGGTTTCTAAAAGGTGGCTGCTTGGGAGTCGCTGAGGTGCCTATTCCTTTACTCGGCTCAGGGCAACAAATCCTGAACTGTCACGGTTTCCTCTTCCCTCAGTGTGCCAAAGCCCATCTTTGAGGTATCAAGCCCTCAGCCGGTTTGCTTACAACATCCCTGCGTGCGTACGAACCACATGAAAGGTAGGCATCTGACCACGACATGTCACCGGAGTTCTACCCTTACTGCTGTCAGAAAGCTTGGTCTCGGGAGTCGTTTCGGCAAAGTTGTGGATCAACACGCTAAGACTTATCCTCGCCTCTCGCGTCGAAGGCAGCAGAGGGTCGCGCAGACTGGCTGCAAGAGCTGAATGCCACTGCGCAGGCTAGGGCCGGGGGCGGCCGGGGCCGTGATGTGGAGAAACACGCAGATCGCCCGCACATACTTTCCCAGGCAAATTGAGTCGCACACCTATCACCTACCCGTCACCTCGTACCTTTAGCTGCTCCGAGTGCTAAGCCACTAAGCTCGGGATTTGCTTCGCGCTGTCAAGGGTTTCGACTGCTTAGGGGCGCAACGGCTTTGTCCTGCGACTCGAACGGCATCATGTTATGTTTGGTTTTTAATATCACAACACATTCGTCACCTTGACTCCTGATTGCCTGACCGCTTGTGCCGTGCATCGTGTGCCCATACTCGCCTGTGCAGAAAATGTGGGAAAGCGGAACTGGGAGCCTCAACACGCAAGCGACCACGCTGCTGCGGGAGGCAGGGCGCGGGCCCACCGAAGGGTTGGGGTTCGGAGTTCAGACGGGGACTCGTCGGTCCTTCGGGGTACTGGCGTGTATCTACAGGATGAGGAAGCTCCTCGAAGCAAATGTGTCGTTGTGCACCTTCGTGACCCGAGTCTGAAAGCTTCACAGACTACTCGCAGTTTCCTCGCGTCCGGCTGACGGAAGTGCGGGCAAAAAATGCTTTCTTGACAAATGATCAAAGCAGAGCCCTTTCTGCACGAGCCTGATGGGTTTGAACAGGCATTTGCGACTGGAGGTGGTGACACAGAAGTTCATGCAATGGGGAGCGCTTCGTTTTATCGTCGACGGTACAGCAGTTCTTTCATGCCCTTGCAAGCTTTGCAGGTGGGAAAGCTGTGGGCCACCTTTGATGGGCAGCTTAGTGTCGAAGAGGTGGAGGCCTGCTCGGAAGCCAAACTTCCCAACCTTGGAATTGCTTCTCTCTCTGGAGACGATCAAGGATATCACATGCTCAGGCCGCAGCAGCGGCCGCGCCTGTGGCCGACTCCAGCAGAACTCTCAGCAGATGCCTGGAAGTAGATTCGCTGCCAAGCCTGACATTCTCACGATGCCTGCGTGGAAGTCCAATGCCCGATGGACCAGGTCTCTACGGGCAAGGGCAGGTGGAAAGCCAGAGAAACTGATCCAAGCACAAACTGTGTGTCGTTGACTCTGCCTGTCTGGAACTGGACGCTGGACGACAGAAGAGCTTTTTGCATTGGCGCCAGATGCAGTCGGAATGCGTTTTGGGGGTTAAGGGTGTTGCCGCGAAATCGGTGCACAGCCTTCGCAAGCGTCTGCAAATGTCCCTCGGCTGCCGGGAGGACGGCTAAGGGTAAATCCCACAAGGAACGCGCATTGCAGAATCTGCGTCCCGTGCCCTCAACCCTTGCGTGCATTCATGTTGACACGTCTCGGGGCTAATGGCAGCAAAGCTCCCGGTACTATGCCCAGGTCATGGCATCGCGCTGCGATGCGGAAGTGCCAGGACGGGCAACCTGCCCAACGTCTTTGAGTGCAGACTCCGGCAGATTATCGCAGCATTTTCCGAGGGTGTTCATGCACTGGGCTGGCAGGGACATGGGATTGCCTAAAGTCCTGGAAGACGACGATCCCAAGCCCAGCACGATGCTACTCAATGGACCTAAACCATTTTCGGCCTGTCTGACTCATGTTTGCTCCAGGGTGACGGACTCCGAATCTTCGAATCCACAACTAAACTGAAAAGTGCAACAGAACCTCCTGGCATTTTAAGCACTCCACCCTTGCGAGGCAGCAGGGCAAGGATTGGATTCTTCCCCTGGAGGCTGACGCTTGTTCTTCGGGTTTCGTAAGGCTTGGCTTTGTTTCAGCGACCTCCTGCAGCGCTTGGAGTCGTAGAGGAGATTGAAACGTCAGAAACCGGTACCCTGGACACTCCACCGCATGAACTGTGATCTTGGAGACACCATTAGTATGTACATACAGAGACATATCCACATCTTCATGTACATGCGCATGTACATACACAGATACATATGCACGCCCGCATATGCAAGCACAAACATGAATACATAGTAAATCGATAAATGTACATTTAATGCGGATGTATATTTAAGGGCTGCGCCTGGTGCGGGCAGCGCGAGTTCGTGCACCGGGCAGTAGTCCCCCCAAAAGCCCGCATCATGAGCATCAGCTGGAAGCCCTGGGCTAGAATGGGCGCGCCGAGCCCCGCTGATGCTCATGATGCGCGCGCCTGCGGTGCGGTCACGGCCGCGGGCGGAAGCAGCATCATCGAATTTGCTGGCGCTGCACCGCGCCGTCCAAAAACCTGCCCCAACGCCGCGCATCACGAGCATCAGCGGGACCCCC
>BGNK01001900.1:76361-100403 GCA_003297005.1 Symbiodinium sp. clade A Y106 | reverse complement strand
GCGGCAATGGCGTGTTTTTCATAAAGGCTTCGCCTTTACGGCTTCGCCAAGCTCTGGCGGCCCAAAGCCGCGCCCACAGAAGGGGCACGCTGCGCTGCCCGATTAATGGCTGCCGCCAATGCCGCCGACCCCGAAAAACCCGAGCTCTCGCTAGTAGTCCTATACCCTGGACTAGATCCAAACCCCCGACCCGAACCTGTCTTCAGTAACCCTGGATCTGATGCACCGCCTGATCTCAAAACCTTAAGGACGCCAAGGCATCCCGGCAAGTGTCCGTGGTTTTAATCACTCACTCACTCACTGACCCATCACCCACTCACTCACTCACTCATGTCAGTTATTTCGACGTGGGGGGGCGGCGGGGCCACACCCTGTGTTGCCGAGTCTTTGCTTGAACATCTGCTTGCAGCATTCACAGCCCGACAAGCTCGCCGAAATTCCAGTGCCTTTCAGTGTTCCAGGCACAGCTCTTCCGCCGCAACGAGGGCCGGTATGCCAGCCCCCCATCGCTTTGGGAAGGTTTAGGGAGCCGAAGGTGGGGATGGATGCGTCATGGATTCCGAAGGTTCGGATGGAAAAGGATACAATAAGCTTTGCCAGAACTTGCTGCCTCAAAAAGTCATGACATCGGCGCCCGGGATTTTGGGCTTTCAATGTCCAGTTAGGAGTAGATGGTGAGAGGCTATGCTTTGAGTGCAATGCAGGCTGGTAAGCTGGCCGGCATAGCTTTTGGGTTGTTTTGAAAGCCGTCCTTCGGGTTTCAAGAAGAATTTCACCGGGAGCCACAATGCCGAACCACGTCGGCATGCAGAAGACTCCTGTCCAGTAGTCCAAATCAAAAGCCGCAGCCGCCCGTTCATTTTTACCTGCAGAGTTGAAAGACTTGGCTTGCACCTAAGAGTGTTTCATACCTAAGCACAGAATCCATAGAGATACTGAGATACCCTATCAGTCAGAAACCCTTGCTTGTGGAATCCACTTCGTCCAAGGCTCTGCTACTCGGCTTGTGTGGCTGGCTGAGAGGGACTGCATGCGGTATGGAGGGTGACGTGCACTGCTGGAACAGGGTTTTGGGTAGTATATTGCTGCGTTCAGGGACTATCAGGGGACGTAGTTTTATGGTTACAAAAATGTTTGGACCTTGGGGCTATTCGAGCAGGTACAGTATCTAGTGCTTGAGCATGGCAGAAGCTTGTTGCTGGCTGCCTACATGCTACCAGTGATGCTGAACCCGTTCAGTTGCCGATCCTCGATGCCGTCCTTCCCACCATCTGCCAAGTTCTCAAAACACATGTTCCGATACAAGGCCGTCAGCTGCTCTACCGCACGCTGGACGGCGCTTCCGAGAGCGACTTCGACGATGGGGCCACGGAAAGATATGAGGCCGTGTCAGGGCTTCGAGCATGGAGCCTATTCTGAGACACAGGCAAATCGTGTGCTGGTCCAAGCTTCACGGCAGGAGCGCGCTCGTCTCATCTTCCGAAGTCTCCAGCTGCCCAGCTATACTTGGTTAGGGATTTTCGGGTTTATTGGCGGATGTTCGGCTTCCAAGCTTGACACGCACCAGAGAGAAGTGGAGCAACAAGACTGTCAAGAATCCCGGAAGTGCCCAACTTTGGCCAGCTTCACGCTGAGATAAGCTGATACAGAAGGCCTGAAGGCCAGTGAGTCTAAAGTCGCCAGTGCCTCCCAGAAGCACCAAAGCTACAGCTGGTCCAATTTTGTGGACATTCTTCGAGTATCGGCCATGCCGGCTGCATTGATAAGGTGCACTGTTTGCAGACGCTCCCACCAGGTTGCCGCTGCTGCACGACCGCACCCTTCAATTGTTGGAAGTGCGTCCGCCACTCAAGACCGTCATGCTTCCATTAAAACACACACACATCGAAGTGCAAAATATCCGATGCTCAGAGACTTACCGGTACCCAACTAGGTGCCAGACGCAGGTGGAAAACTGCAAAATCCGTTGATTGATTTGGTTTGGACTCGCTTTCTCCGTCGCAGAAGGGTTTCGGAGTTGCGATTTCTGTCCTTACACCATGAGGTATCGGTGGTCCCCGGGTGGACGATTCAGGCCCAAAGGGGCCACAAGTGCCAGCTTTGCTCGATGAGCACTGTCGCTCCGACACCTCGCAAGTATGCAGCATGACCGCCACAGTTACGCAGGGTTGCTTGGGGCTCAGAAACCCCCTATCAAAGAAAGTATCTCGAGGAATGAACCTTTATACTTGGAAGACACCCAGATGCCAGGATGGCAGCGGCTGCCCCCAACAGATGCACACGGTGTGGTCGAGGCACCTTTGCGGAAGGAGTCTTGCAGTTTCCCCTCAATCTCTGTTGTGGGCTAGGACGTCACAAGGAGCTCGACTCCCAGTCAGAAGCTTTCAAAGCAAATGCCTGGATCTGCGAACATGGGTCAGACACAGCAGGTTCCGATAAACCGGGATTCCAGTGTGTTGGTTTTATGGGGGAGACTTTGATTGTTGGGCTCGGAAGGCTTGTGTGTTCCCTCAAGGGCATGGCACCATTTGATGGCACTGCTGTCCGGTGCCTTTCGCACCATCCATGCCGGACATGTCCAGCCTTTAGGTGCAACTGCACATTTGTATCTACCATCAGGTCGAGGGCAGGTGCGGCGCAGTAGAGGAACATCTAAGACGTCATCTAGAGCAGTTCGGGCCATGCTGCGCCAGGCTAATGTCAGGTTCTCGGATGACGACATTCAGTCTGGCCCTTGGCCAAGCCCCAGCCGAGGGGGTTCAGAGACCATGGACCATGTCTGAAGGAACTTCAGCCCACGGTATCTTCTTTTGTGGTTCTCCGGGTGCTGCACTTATCCTTGCTCGGTCTAATTCAAACGCCCGGCCGCATTCACTACCTACCCCCTCCGAAGCAATGCGTGAATCGCTGAAGCTGCGTCGAGTTGGCTTCTGGAAGTTGTTTGTCGAGCGACAGCAGTGACATCTTGAAGCCACGATTAATATGCAACTTATGCTGATATTGAAGATGTCTGTGAAGTCACTTCGTTTCGCCTCCTCTTTCCAACTCCGCAGCCCTGCACGACTACTCCCAAACTCTTCCTCTTGACCCTTCGGAATTCCAGCCTTCGTTTTCGGGTCGTGTTCGGGTCTCCCTCGCCATATCAAGCCTCCCATGCCCTGTCGACCATTCCTTCCCTTACAGATGTTGTGGGATCTACCAAACCTAGAAGCCAGGCCATAAAGCCAGCTATGCTGAATTCAACCTCGCAGTGCATCTAAAAACCACGCCAAAACAAAGTGTTTTTCCGTAGTGTCGAACCTTTATACGATCATGTCACGATTTTCTCGCTAGCGTAATCACTTTGGTAGTGCTTCTGCCTTTCATGCCATTATTGATTCCAGCCAATAGTGATATTACTATTGCTCGTAGTATCCGCATCACGTCCATTGTTGCTCAGGCTAATCGACCGACTGCAAGGCAACGTCGCTGTAGAGGCACCACCGGAGTCAATCGAATGATTTTGTGTTTTGGATTTGGGGTTGGGGCTTTTAGGGGTTTAGGGTTTAGGGCACTAGGGGCCATTGCAATTAGACTGGAGCTTGGTTCGTGGTTGTAGCCGTTTCGTTGCTTCGTTCAATAGTGGCACATGATTGCACCAGAGTCGTACGGTCGCAGTGCATCATGCTGTATTATACCGCCGCCATAAAGGCGGCTACAGAGGAATTAATCATAGCACCAACTTTACGATTGGGGCTCCTACGTGGGGGCTTCAAGTTGATGTATGAATTTGCTCCTTCTTGAGACTTTGGGGTCTCCGAGGTGGCTCGCACTTCAGCTTCAGCCTTTCAGGGCTCATGGCTGAAGATGGCGGGCTCTCTTGGACATCTTATGCGCACAGGGTGCGGAGATGCCTTCCTCAGGATTCGGAGTATTTCAGTTCAGAGCCTGCCGATTGGACTTTCCGGTAGATCCCGACTGGTGATTCGTAAAGGGGGTCCCTGGCGGCAGGTGCGCCTTGCTGAGACCGGTGACAGCGCGGTGCACTGAGCTGTGCTAACACTCTTCAACTGGCCCATACCTTGTCGATTTGCCTGATTGGCATGGTGGGCAACTATCCAATCATTCGCTTTTCAGGGAGAGTCACAACAGCAAAGGACCCCAGAAAGGCTCTCAACTCCATCAGGTTGATAGCAGCGCAGCGCCCCAACGCAGGCCCGTGAAATGTCTTGGGTCGGGCCAAGATGTCCCCGTTGGGGTGATCTAGCATTACTCGGAGTCTGAGGCTTAAGCATGTGCTGGATGTAGGTTTTCAATGTTTGTGGTCACCGTCTCACGAAGGCAAGCTTCCCCGAGACTGGGGAGCAAAACTTGTTGAGATGCAGCGCTTAAGGCATGACAAGTGGCACGAGCACACACGCGCACGCACACACCCACACACACACACACACCACCTCACACCTTTCTCATGTTCGAGGCCGTCTGCAGAACCAGTGCAAGCAGTGTGGCGCTTAGTGCCTTTTCACCGCCCCCCTGCTTTAACGTCAAGTGTGGTGGCAGGATCGCGGTTTCTAGTTACTAGCTCAGGTCTGCCGGGATGTTGGAGACAAGGCGTATGGAAGCGTCAATGGGGGTGAACGTCCATCATGCATGTCGACTGCCAGAAGAGGGTTTCCCGAGAAGTCCCAAGAGCCGGAAGCACTTTGCCCTAGCATGGGAAAACACTTGTACTCATCATAAGTTTGCCGGCGCCATAGAACAAGCATGCTGGAAGTCAATCGCTTGGGCATAAACTCGTTGAAGCCAAGCACTCGTGGTTTCACTGTAAACACTTTCCCTCGAGCTCAAAAAAACCCTAAACAAAGTAAGCCTCATTTTCGTGAGCTGATATCGTAGTGATGAATCCTAATCCCGTAAATTTTAATCAACCCTGGAGCGCTTAGCACGCTAAACCCGAAATCCGCAGCCAAATCTCCTGTGGCGGCTTCTTTGCGTGCTGAGGTCGCAGAGCTTCTGAGCGGCGTTCTCGGTTCTGGGCTTCGGGATTTAGGCTTAAGGACTATCGGGGCTAGAGAATTTAGGGTTTAGGGCTTAGGTTCTCGAAGGCCCCTGAGGGTGCGAAAACCTCCGGCCTGGATATTCAACTTCAAGATCCAGAAATGCAATTGTTTCGGCTTTCTACAAGTACCCCGGGCGTCGCTGACATACACACATACATGGACGTCATGCAGACAGCCAGGCATGCAGGCAGGCGGGCATGCATGCACTCTAGCATTGTCATGCAATCACTGCAAACAGCACCGATCCTGACGTTCGCAGTAAAAGTTTATGGTGTTGAGTCCGACAGAATCGATTCTAGCGACTCGGTTCAAAAAAACGAGCAAACCCAATGCTCGATCGACATGCGGTATCATCGTCATCACCCAGGTCCGGACGGTTTCGGCGTCATTTCTGACATCGACGACACCGTGAAGGCCGAAGTCGCTTTCGCTGTCTTGTACAGCCGATGCAGCTTGCGTCCTGCCCGGCTTTGACGGACGGACCTTTGGAATTTGACAAGTGTGACAGTAACTTTGCAGCAGTCAAAGCATCGAGCATGAGCCCAAAAGACATGTAGCCGACAGCCCGATCGATGCTGGTAGCCGGATGCAGCCACGCATCACACGTGCAGGGCATGAGCATGTTGAAAGGAAGTGCATAGTTTCGTCTAGTTTTTCATATGCACTCAAGGCATAGCAACAAGTCACCATGTCACAGCATAGAAGCTTTGTGGAGGAGAATCTGGACAGCATAATGAAACAACGTACGCCGCAGCAACAACAACAACGAGTATTGCGACAACCCTGAAAACAAAGCATGTTTTCATCACTACGTCAGAAGTTCACACTGCGAGACTAGATTACTTTCGCGGGCCTGGACATAGCCTGCGCAGGTCACTGAGGTCTTCTACGGCATCAAGGTGCAGAGCTGCAGGATGTGGGGATGAGGGTAACCGGGTGTGCACTGTTTAACACCAACCCAAATTCCACCGGAAAGCAGTGCTCCCGATGGACCAACTCACGTCCGTTTGTTATCGTTTGTTAAGTCTCCAGCCTTAAACAAGACCCTCTCTTCCGCAAGGCTGTGCTGCAAAACACATTCCTGAAGACTTTTGATGCCGTGCCCACGACTTGGATATTCTTCTTCCGAAGAGCTTGGCGCAGTAGGGTCGACATTGGGTAGTGTAGTAGACACGATACTGGAATATAAAACCCAAAACTGTTGCACCTCGGCGTTCGAGGATCCGGAGTCCGAATTGCTTAAATTGCACGAGCTCATGTTCACTTTTTGGCAAGGCTCCTTGCGCCGAGGGCCTTCTGTTTACAGACTCCGGTGCTCAGGAATCCAGCTTGTCTATCAGGTTGCATGCAGGTACATACAAGTACATGTACATGTACTTACACATATACATGCACGCATATATGTATATATGCATATGTATGTATGCATGTACATATACATACACGTGTATATATATAATATATATCTATGTATGTATGTATGTATTAATGTAATGTAATGTATGTGTTTATGCATCATGAAGATGGGCCTACGTACGGATAGTCGTTCGTAGTCGTTCGGCCCTTTGCTTGTCGCCTGCGCTGCCTGTTTGTCCTCCTTGCGACATGACTCTCCGCTTGTGTCCGTCCATGTCCCTATCTAGCAATTCCCGCAATGCGTGTATGCTTGTCACACATGTATATACGAGGACAGATAGATCAGGTCACCCAATAGGTTCTATAGACACCGGCAGATACTTGCATGAAAAGATGTTGAAGCTGCTTGTCCACTTTTCCAATGACTCGTGTCTTCATGTACGTCCACCAGACTGAGGCCAGGAATGGCAGCCCTGTACCAAGGCATCCCGTGCAGGGTATGGCAGGTTGCGAACTGGTTCCCTAAGCCCCAAGCCCTCAATCTCTGCCACTTCAGTAGCAAGACAAAGAACGAACGTCGTTCCCCCCCCCCCCCCNCGCCCTCATCAAGTGCACCCCGTGCAGGGTGAGGCAGGTTGCGAACGGTTTCCAATGGCCCCAAGCCCTCAATCTCCGCCACTACAATAAAAAGAAAAAAAACAACCCTCCGCCCCCCCCCCCCCGGCAGCCGAACTGTTGTTGGCTTTGTTGGCTTCGACATACGGCTCCCTTTTGCGAATGCTCGCAGTCTAGTCATTTCGTCTTCTAAGCAGGCAAGATGCTCACTGTGCTCATGTTAGTTCAAGTCCCACTGCATACACTGTGCCCTACAGTATAAGCCTTGAACTTCAGTTCGGCAGAGGAAGGCAGGCGCGCAAAGCTCCCGCCTAGATCGATGGAAACCGACACCAAGGCCCGAAAGCACCACCTCTGCAAAGCTCAGCACTGAAGAAACACTGTTCCTGCTCTTGCACGCATTACTCCACTGTGATTGCCGACCACAATCGCTAGCGCTGGCCATTGCTGACGTTACCACTTTCATATTTACCTACCTCGTTGGTTTTAACAGGCCCAGAAGGGCCTACTTTAGACTTTGAGCGCGAAGACCCGAGACCTTAAACCCCGAAACGCTACCCGAAACCCATGAAGCCCAAACAGCTCCAAACTCAGAATCCCTCAGCCCCAAACGCAAGACCCTTCAACGCCTGCAGGCTGGGCGAAGCAGCGGGCCAGCTTTCATTACGTTTCCAAAAGCCTGCATCTCACTGCCTGGGGCTTTACGGTTTAGGCTATGGGTTCAGAGTTGGGTTTGGTGCGTTTTGCGTTTAGGGTTGAGGTTTTTGGGGTCGAGATTTAGGGCTTCAGGCCGTGTCAGAAGTGACGCCCGCACATACAGAGAAAGATAGAAGGAGAGCAGTGCATAATCTGTTTTAGCATGGCATGCAAAATGGCTTGAGGATTACTTTCTCAGAGGCTTATAACTGGAAGCAGAATTGTTATGGTGTCTTGTAGGCTATTTAGCTCACAACTTTATGTCGACAAAACAGACATGTCTTCGTCGCTCAGGATTGTTTTGCTGCTTCGTTTCACTTTGAAAGACCTTGCGGAATTCGGGTCAACATTTTGCAATATGTGCAAACATAGACGCTGCAATTGTCCCGGCATCCATCTGGCAAAGATGGCATACGTACCCGGTGCTTCGTCCACGCATGGTTCTTAACTACTCGTTTGAGTCGAAGGCCTAAGGCTGGTTCCGTTCCTTCGTAATGAAGGCACACAAACAAAACTGTCAAGCACGAAGAACCACCGTCCAGGAACTCACTGATCACGCACGTGATGTCGAGGGGCACCACACACCCCATCAGGGTATACCATGGCGCCACATTTTCGCTTTTCCGAAGGGTGTGCTTGACTGTGGAGACTTACAGTGGGTGCATCAAAATTAGCCACGCAGTCGGGGATGACCCCTGGTAGGGCAAATGTGCACGACTTGACGGAGTCAGAATGCACAACGCTGTTGCGATCTTGCAGAAGCTTTTGCCGATAGCTTTCCCCTCTACTCGCCGAATTGCTCCCGGATGTGGGCTCTCTTCACGGGCATCTTTGGGGCGGCTCTGTGAAAAACAGGGGTTGCCAGCCCCGTCTGCACGCTAGCTGCTTCCGCATGATGGGCGTTTTGTCTCGCAATCACGGTGTCCGATGATAGATTCTCACCCTGCGTCCCGATCTTTGTCGGCCATGGTGCCGCTCAAAGCAGCTCAGGAGGGAGATCGTTCCTTCCGTTTGGCAAAAGAGACTTGGCAAGTGTCCTGAACTATCTCTTCAAGAATGAGCCTTGACCGTGGCGAGCCTCACATGGCAAGTGTAGCGGTTACGGCTGGAAATGAAATACAGGAATTGTAGTCGAAGTTGGGATGGTCAAGAGTCGGGGCACCGAGCAGTAAATTGAAGTTAACGAACAGTAGCATGGCCACATTCGGAGAAGCAATGCTCTGCAGTGAAAGAAAAATAAATGTGAGGAAATTCTTTTATGCTCTGCAATACGAACTGGTAATTTGTGATGGTTTGTGCGTGATGGATCGCTCGGGTTCTGAGTCTGCTCGTTTTAATGCCGGAAAGTTTTCTCATGTCAATGTAGTTCCCGTACGTCTTCACGCGCCGACGCAACTTGGTACTGACGACGACGACGTAAAACGACAGTTTGCTGCTATGCCCAAGTGAACATGATACAGACCATTTGCTCATGTGGTAAGCACCTTGCCGGTGAAACCATGTAAGGACATGATCGCGGTTATATATGACTACAACATTTTGCTGGCCAAGCGCCTTCATGCAAACTGCCGCTGCTTGTCGCCCAAATGGGGCCGAAGACGTCGCTGCCACCTTGTCGTTCGGGTTACAAATCCAAAATTCGGGGCTCTTGAATTCAAAAACTCAGAGTTCCAGATTTGAGTCCAAAATGTTAACATCCGGAATTCGGGAGTTCTTGAATTAGGAGGCATCAGGAAAACTACAATCTTGCGGCTGGGACATTTGTAGTGTTGGAAGCCGAAGCTTGTAAGTTTGGTCACATGTACCCCGCTCCTTCATCTTGATGTGTCCACCCCATCATTTGCACTGGTCGAGAAACATGCAAACTTTGCATGCTAATTTCAAACTCCCGGCCTCTCAAAGTACCCCGCCTCTTTTGGCGCCCGGGTTCAAGCCCCCTAAACCTAGCTTCGGCTAGAGGTTTTGAAGCTCAGCTGTGACTTTGTCGAAGAATTCACAACTTCAAGATGGGGCCCAACCCTAAAACCTTGAGCATCCAGGCCCTCCGGAATTGCACGGGCCTTTGTCCGATTTCTTGCAGAAGAAGGCCAGTAGGTCTTTACGGCTTCGAGGGTCGGCTTTGAGGTTAAATGCAGGGTGCAGCGGTTGTGATACCCTACTCTCCTTTGTCAGAGGCGTAAGAGGGTTATGATGCAAAGGGGCTCAGGGCTGAGGATTTGAGAACACCTTCGATCGTGAAGCCGCACAAGTCCAGCTCCCAACAGGCTTGATTAGTTTAAACCCCTCAGACCCTGAATTGGCTTGCGAACCTCGCAGGGCTTCCCGGTTTCTTCGATCCACCTTTGCCCGCTCCTGGGGCGCGACCGCGCGAATTTCAAACTGCGCCAGGTGCGCAAGGGTCCAGGGTTTGGAGTGTGCTTGATCCATAAACCTTCAGGCTTTGGTTTGACTCGAGCTTTCCGCTTGAAAAGAAGCCCACCAGGATCTTGACAGCTATGCCTCGGATCCGTAGATTCAACTCCCCGAAGTCTGTCCCCTTCAGGTGACGAGCTTGCTCTCCCAGTTTCCCAACAGGAAGCTGCTTGGGCTGGAGAAGTATCCACACGCTTTCACAGAATTTCCACAGACAATGTGTCACTCCACAAGGCTTTCTGCACCCAACCTGCATCCCAATTTTGACAAACCCCACCAGAGAAACCAACGTAGGTCAAGCTAACCCGTAACTATCCGTAAATTTCAAAACCCACGCGTAAGCCTGCAAGCCTGCTGCCAGCTACAAGCCCACCCGTCGAGCCTCGGCCGCGAGTGCCGGAAGCGATAATCTCAAGATATGCGACATGTTTCACTTCCGGCACGCTGGTCTTTGAGCGAAAGGCCAAGCGCATCCAGGTGCCAAAGCCAGAGCTCGAACGACCAAGTCGCTGAAGCAACGAGAGAGACACCCTGGCTGAGCCAAGGTTCATCTTGGTGGGCGACTCCGGTGAACGGGATGCCGAGGCAAGGGCTGTAAGAAAGTTGTGGATCACGACGGTTTCCATGTATCGGTGAGTCTCAAATGGAAAGTCCGGCCCGGGGATTTGATGGCTCCAAGGCTCAAGTTTCGATCATTTGGCAGAGCAGCTTGCCTGTTTCTCTTCCCAACATAAGAATACGAATGGTTGGCTTCAGGCTCACGGCTCTGAGGCTGCGAGAGTAGAGCTGGATGGCTAGATGCCGAGGCCGACCCCTTGCAGTCTCCAATGTCTCTATCTTTGTTCTGTAGACTTTTGCAAGGACCCGGTATAATGCCGCCTTTATCCTTTTGTTACAGCCGAACCAACCCAAGCATCCAGAGCTCCAAAGACCGAGCCCGGCCGCCCTGGAAGTCTTGAGCTTTAGCTCTGGGCATTTCGAGAATTTCGAGATTTTCGGGCCCTCGAGCGGTGGCAACGCAGGTGTACGCGGAGATTATGCGAAAGCATCCCTCGCAAGTTCTCAAGGCGGCCGGGCCGTGCTGATCGTTGTACTGCAATGCTCTTGTAATCCCCAGCCTCAGCCTGACTGATGTTCATCCCAACCAGCAACTAGGGACAAAAACTTGCGATCTGCAAGAGGGATTATCAACTTTCCGCTTGGATTGGAGGCGTGCATTGGGTTTAGTGGAAGTGACTGAGTGGTCATTCCCGCACGGGCGTATGATGATCGAGTTTCAACTCTCCTGCAACGTGTCGTGCACGGTTGTCGCAGTTTCGACACCGCTTGATGAATGCTTCCGCCCTACACCCTCAACTTACATGCCTAATAAACTAGACCGGGCATCCGTCGAAGGTCCTGATCCGGGCCGTCATGGCAGAGGATGTGGAAAATATTGAGAAGGCCTGCACATTGTCGATCTTCCGGCTGTTCCAGAACGAGCTCTTTGGTTCGGGGCTTTGTCAGAGGGTTCAGTATTTGCAGCGATGGGTTTGGGGTTTAGCCACTGAGTGTCCAACCGAAGATTCCGGCGCGTGGGCCTGGATGCCTGGCTTTTTCCATTGGCAGACCCACGCTTCCAGGAATTCCAATACTCCCGGAACCCACAAAAAAGACACAAAAAAGGCAGGAGAACCATAACCAGGCTCTCTTCAAGCCTTTTTTCCGTCACAAGGTTGACAAGGTTTTTTTGTTGACGCTCATGATCCGCAGGCCCGGGCCGCATTTAAAGGCATTGACGAGGCCAAGTGGCAGGCAAAGGGGCAAAGTTACGCTCATGATCCGGCTGGGAAGCAGTGATTATCGTGGAGGCGTTTCCTAATCTGGGCCTGCTTGGCAGTCACCACCAGAATCTCCTAGGGATTGAGCGGCAAGGCGTTCAGGACATTCGGGTGTTCAGTTTCAGGCTTCAGTTCGTGGAACATCTCAATCCGAAGCCACATGCAAGGTGGCGATCCTACAAGCCCGAAAGCCCTTGCACTCTGCTGATTCGCGTTACATGCTGAAATTGAGCCAGGCCTGTTTGCACCTCCGAATCCCAAAGGTGTTCACAGATCCTGCTGACATCTTGGAGCCAGAGTCCCGCTCCAAGAAGCTGATGCCATGTCAACAGTCTGTATCTTTTCAGTCTCCGACGGGTTCTGTCTCAGCGTGAAAATGTCTAGTACTGTGAGAAACAGTATCAGCCATGGCAGCAGACCACGGTCTGTCATGACATACGAACACTGACTATGAGATTGTACGCTGGCCATGTGTTGGAGGGTGTGGACGGATGGTGCTTCCGTACAATCTTCATACACAACTATGTAACATGTGCAAAAGGGAGGCACGTGTGTTTGTGTTTAATAGTTGCTGCATTGCTTGTGTGTATGTATATATATATATGTACATGTATATAAATATGTGTATTTATATATAGTGATAAAGTATAAATTTTGTATGTATATATATATATGTACACAACACATATGTAAAAAAACCAGGCATGCAAATTTGGGGCAGCAGTGTTAAGTGCGGTCTGTTTTGCATGCTCTTTATCTCCGGCTGATGAACATGGGTATCTGAAGCCGACTTCACCGTGAGATCAATTACGCTGCCATGAAAACAGCTTCTGTATTCCTTATCCTCTGAATACCCATGCCTAGCTGTAATCCCGGGTTCTCAGAGCTCAGCAATCAGTCTCCGATGCCAGAGGTTTGGAGGTTCCATCAAATTGCCAGCTTGGCTCCAGTGGCACTGGCCTCGGCTCTGGAAGATGGCAGGAGGGATTAACGTGAGCCATGGATGAGGGATTCGGCGCTGAACCTCACTCATGCCATAATGCCATAAGGATGAGAAGAACTACCAGGAAGTGGTGTGTTGCAAAGCAAACAGCCACGAGACAAACGATGTTGGCATCTTTTCGAAGTCAGAACCAGCTCAGTTCGGCGCCCGCAGAAGTTCCAGTGGGCCTTGTAGAAATTTGTGTGCATGGAAGTTAAGTGGTCAAGTGCTGCACATCAAAGCGAGGGGGTTTGTGAAGCTGAGGCCCGAACTGCCAGACATGGCGGAGGTCCAGGCTCGGGCTACAGCCTTGCCTAGGGGCCCGAGCCCCCCTAAGCATGGTGGGCTGCCAATACACCCATTGCTTGCCAGGGTTCGGCGCAAGAAGGATCGTTGGAGTGCATCACACCTTCAGCCCCAGGGACTCTCGGTTACAGTAGATTCAGTAGATGTGGTGATAGGCTGCTGATTCAAGATCGCCTGCATTCTGCCGGCTAATGCTGTTGGGGAGAGCTAAGACGGTGTCGTGAGAATTCTTATCCCAGCTTCAGTGGGCTGAGCACAAGGCCATTAGCCTCGTGGTTGGAGCCCCACAGTGTTCCTGCAAGTGCTGGTGCAATGCATGATGCCCTGAAAACAAGCTTCAGACCCTGAGCCCTGAACCCTAAACCTAAACATCCATGAGAAAGGATTCTAATCAATGCCCGAAGCTGGCGAAGGCAAGGCAGATCCAGTGGTCCACGATGCCTGCGGGCGCCCGCATGGAAGGCGCCAGCTGCCTCAGCATTGGGGTTGAAGATAAAGTCGGAGTTGGGAACGGGAAACTCTGGGAGGTTGCACACGGCCATTAGCGCCATGAGCGGGACGTACTGGCACCCCCTGCCAGCTGTGCCTCGCAAGCCTTGTACGGCAAAGCTGCACCTCGAAGCATCCTGCAAGCAGCCATCCCAAGTCCCAAGAATAGCATTCAGAATCTTAGTGGTGATGATAACTCACGATAATGACACGTCTGATACGAACACATTACTATACCTGTGTTTGTGGTTGTTATGATTATGATCATGACTGTTTTTGTCATTGCTATTGTCGTTATGTTGTATTGTTCTCGTTCGAGTGATTCTAGACTAGCATTATCATTGTTGTTGCTGTTGCCTTTGTTCGTTTCGTTTCTGTTCGTGCTATTGCTGTTGGAACTGTCATCATGACTGTTGCTGCTGCCGTTGCTGTTGTTGGTACTTGTAGTGGTGTTGTCGTTGTCGTCGTCGTCGTTGTTGTTGTTTTGTTGGTGGAGCTGGAGCTAGTGCTGGTGCTGGTGGTGGTGGTGGTGGTATTAGGTGAAGGTCGTGGTGGTATTAGGTGAAGGTGGTGGTGGTGGTGGTGGTGGTTTCTATTGCTGTTGCTGCTGCTGCTGGCGGCGGCGGCGGCGGAGGTGGTGGCGTTGATGTTGTGGTGCTGGTGCTGGTGCTGTGGTTGCCGTTGTCGTTGTCGTTGTCGTCGTTGTTGCTGTTGCTGCTCTTGCTGCTTCTGCCGCTGTTATTTGTCGCTGCTCCTGTTGCTGCTGCCCCCGCCGCCGCTGCTGCTGCTGTGGTATGTTGCCTGCAGAGGCTCAGACTGTGACCCGTCTAAATCTCTTAAACTAGCACTGCGGGGCGGGCCGTCAAACTACAGGACGGGGCTTTTGGGTAAGGACATGATAAGGACGGCTCTAACAGTACCATGAATTACTGTACCGGACGGCTTGGGCAGGCCGGCATGCTCTGCTACCAGTAAGTAGGAGAGTCAGAGACTCACCGTGTGTCCTTGGTTTGGTTGGCCTGGGGAGGTTTTGGTTCCGAGTGTGCGGCTCTGCTACTAGAGCCCAGGGGTAAACCCGATCTGATCATTCAGCACGCACACCAAGTGCACGTTGTTCTTTTTGTGTTGTGTTGTCGTTGGCATTATGGTTGATATTCCCGGTAAAGCTGACGTCATGATAGCTGCTACTTGCAGCAAATATTTGTTAGCAGTACTCCTCCCAATGCGGGTAACACCAGCGAGATCCTTACAAAGAAGCAGAAGAAGGAAGGCTGCTACCGGCACAGCTTTTTCCAGACCTGTAAGGCATTGAGTTTTGTCAGCACTCAAGCCTTGGTATGTTTCGACCGTGTGACAATTACCTTTACGTGCATGGGCTGATCGGACCCATGCAAAAATCGAAAAGAGCCGGACCGCAAATCTTTGCAGACGCAACAGGGTGCTTCTGTAAACGGGTTGCACAGCTAAGGTGGCAATCGACTGATGTCGAGCGCTCCTCGTGGATCTTCTGCTGAGCAGAGAAACAAGATGTGCAAGTGCAAGTGCAGCACCGAAAGTTGTACGGATGGTCGTTCCGTTGTTCGATCGGTTGCTCGAACAGCAGTAGGGACAGAGCTTGTAAATGTGCTTTCGGGCTGCCAGCTGGAAATGCCAGTGCCGTGCTGCAGTGCATTCATAATTCATTGGCTTGGTAAGCTGACAGGCTTGACGACACCCAAGCCATGTCTAATCGTTTAACTTCAGACAGTTCGCGCCCCTGCGCACGCTGGTCTGTGGCCAACGCCTTGGTGGCCAACGGGGACTCCTTCGGAAGTTGCCTCTCGACCGCCACAGCAGAATGAATATAAACCGCTCAGCTCCTCCAGTCAGAGTTTCCTCCGGCGGCTGCGTTCGATTTCATGTTTTTGACGTGGGTGCAGGAGAAAAAGTCAATTCCTGAAATGTTGGTTTTGAGACTTGACCTGACCCAGGCACCTTTGGCAAGCCTGTACAGGCCCTGGGGCTTCTCGGTTTGCGGCCTCCTGCCAAAGCCTTTTTGCTATAAGCCGTTGAGCTGTCAGCCCCGAATCCAGAAGGCCGAGAAGCTCCTGCACATGACCTGCCATGTACAGAGAGAGACGCGAGGCTCATTTGCAAGCCTCAGCGATCAATCCTGGATCCTGTCATCTGCAAGTTACTCTGCTGGGTATGTCGCAGGGTACCGAAAGGGCAAATCTGCCCTACGCTCACAAAACAACTGTTGTGCGGGTTGCCAGAAGCTACGTTGTGAGTTGGCAGCAGGACTAGTCACAGCCCAAACCGCCTGCTCGCCTGCTTCCGCGAAATACCCAGAACCTCTCCTCGCCTCGGGTACCCAGTTGGTTTCTCGGCCGTCCGGCCCCAACACAGATCGACAATCAGCCCAAAGGAGCGCGACTCCCAACCACTCTACCATGCTGGGCAGATACTCATGAGACTCGTCAGCACTTGCATTTGGTATCGGGAAGGGGTTCCCAAAGTTCTCCTCTTTTGGCTGACGACGTGCATTGGAACTTGGTCGAAGTCTTGCTTGCTGCTGTGACAGAGTGGCGGCACTTGGGCAGCTTTGTCATGTGCAAGTCGAGTTTATGGCCTTTTCGCACCCAACACCTTGTTCAGGTACAGAGGCCAGCAGCCTGACTGCAATCTGGTTTGCGGGTAGACATGTCATCTAGGCCAAGCCTTGGGCCCACTCAGCGATCTCTCAATTCGCGCATTCCCAGACTCCCCCCGAGCATCGACGGGTAAAAGTGCCGGTCATTTTGGACAACATACGTCAACATGCTCCTTGCACAGACACTTGCTGCCGGGCCCACTGTTGCAATTTAACTGGACCTGGTGCAACACATTGCCTGTCGGCCACCCCAAGACATGCCGAACGCCTTCACACGCATCAACGGCTCTTGACTACCCAAGTCTCAGTCCCTTCGCAGGTTCTTGAGTGTAAAGGTTTCGACACCCAACGGAAACGACCTCAACCTTTTCTCGTCTTGCTTCAAGCTGACGTGGTGCGAATCTTCTTTAAGGTACGAAGAAGCACAGGTCTACCTTCACAAGGCAGCTGCCGTTGTCGCAATCTGAGGGGCTTGGGGTGCTTTAGAGCTTTAATTAGGGCTTAGGCCGCCTTCGGAGGGGTTGTGCGCACTTTCCCAGCAGCTCGGAGCTGCCCCAAAGGAGCACCCTTCCTCCCTTCCTTCCCCAACAACATCGGATTCAGGCTCGCTCTAGGACTCAATGCTGCAGACTCTACCAACCTGCCTCGTCTCAACGCCTTCGTATTGCCTCTTCCCCTTTGCCGATGTTCGCAGGCGGTTACTGGCTACTTCAGCCCTCTGACGCTGCATGAGGCAGGGATTCTTCCAGCTCTGCTTGTGCCCTTGGCGCTAGAAGTTGACGTGTGGAGCGTGCTACGGTGTGATCGTCGCTTCGATTCTCTACGATCCTTGCTCCCTGAGCCCGAAAGTCAAGTCCCAGAAGAAGACCAGGAGCCAAGGAGCATCTTGAAAGACATACGAGTCTATCTATTGGCCTGGAAACTGTTAGAGGCTTCTGAAGGCAAACCCAGGTTCACAGTCACTTTTCTTCAGGTCGGTGAAGGTTTTGGCGGGCTGTTGGGATGGTTTCGGTTTTGGGTTTGGTATGGTGGCTTGTTCAACCCACAGCCCAGCCATAGCCGCTGTTAAACGTGTGAACTCTGCTGTGATGCTGCTCCCAGCCTGCTTCTTAAGGTCACAGTCTCATAGTTGGACTTCAGGAGCCGAGGCTTTGGTAGCCACGCTAGAGATGCAGGAAGAAGTTTGGCACGACTACGGCCTCGTTCTGTGGCACGTGGGCAGGCACATGGAGGCAAGCCGCCAGCGCCCAAACCTGATTGTTGACGGTTGACGGAGCAACAATCAGGTTTGGCAAGTTTGTGTCAAGACTCCTTGTTGTCGTGTCTTGCAGGAGCACGGGGCGGGCGTATTTAGCAACCTAGCAGCATGAAGCCATACATGGCTGGAGATGGCCATAAAGGAAAACACGCAAATGAAGGGAGCTTAGAGGAAAGTGGCTGCGAGATGTTGGGCAGCAAGAGACAGAATTCTGAATCCTCTGTGCCTTGTGCTCCCTTCTCATGAACTCCTGCTAGGCCCGACAATGCGGGTGGGCCTTCGGAGGGCTTCCGAGAGAGAGGGTTTGTGTGACTTTGACCGTGCATAACCTAAGGCCGTTTCCGGTCAGCCTGTTGGTACTTTCTTCTGAGAAGCATCACAAACAGTAGCACAAGGTGCCTAATCGACACTGTCTGCTAGCTGTGAAAACTCCAGGAGCCGGAATGAACAATCCACTGCAAAAGTCGCCTGCAGGAATGCCTCCTTGGCGCATAGCTTCGGCCAAGATGCGCAAAGAGCACAAACCGTTTCGGCCAATGCGCGGCTCTAGCACCGGAACCCCCACACCTCCTAAGGAATGAACCTGCAACAAAAGGCATAAAGAAGTGCTGGACCCTGCACTTGCGAGCCGGGCGCCTTAAACTCACGGCTCAAAGTGCCGTGCGCCCGGCACGCAGTGCGAAATGCTGGAGGCAACAGCCGGACGGCAGGGGGCCGCGTCCCCACGGAAACCAGCTCCCTCGAAGGAAGGGCGTCGCAGACCTCACATGACCTCACAGCATTTAACATATTTCTATGTGCGCCGGTTCTAGGAAAGACGCAGCAGCATATCCTGCAGTTTGCGACATCCATATGTGCACACGAAGACCCGAATCAGTCATAGCTTGCTTCTCAGCTGCTGCAGATCAAACAAGCTTGGAAGGCAAGTGCTTTGGGCTCAGCCAGAGCAAGAGCAATTCAGCAACATGGAAGCAGCAAGAGTAAGAGCTGGGCCGAAAACTACCGTTCAGGACCATTCAGCGCTTTCACAAACTGGGCACCATGCACAAAAAATCTCCCAGCGGCCATGCCAAGTATTCCCGTGGCTTGAAAGATTTGAGAGCAACAAAGTACCGTTGCCCGGAGCATGGGGCAGGGCCACGGGGCAGGATCCAAACAACCTAATGACCTAATGAATGCCCGGGGAGTAAGGCGTGCCATGCTGCGTAGACAGACAAAAAGCAGACAGCGAGAAACAGACGGGACGTGTCTGAGAGCTTGAGAACAAGAAAAGAGATGCGGAATCCGAGACCTGTCGAAAAAGCCGCAAATTAACTTTGGAGGCTGCGCACAACTTCCAGAATGCCTGTGGCCCAGAGGCTCCTCGCACTGTGGCCGAAGGATCTTGCAGCACTTGGGACTGAGAGAAGCGCGGTGTGAGCAGCCGGCTTTGGTAGACGGCTTGCGATTTTCAGCTTCAAGCCGCTTGCCCAGAGCGAGAGGGCTCTGAGCTTACAGGATTGCTTTGTATCACAATCCTTGCTTGCAGTGTGCGGTTTGACATCTGATCTCAAGCCGGCCTGTGAACATTTTGCAATCTTCCGAATTGCCCACTTGCCGAGGCCGTCATCACAAATCCGAGCTTTCCCAAGGGGTCATGCCCTCAGCTATGTGGAAGGAGAGATGGTGATCCTTGCGAACGAGACTGCAGGAACTTCAGCCCTGTCACACACCATACACCCAGCTCCCATCTTCCAAACCCTTTAGCACCCCACCAGAAATCTCAGACTTCTGGATGGCTTAGAGGCTCAGAGCTGGAGATATGACGGCAGCTAAGTCTCAGTTAAGTCCAAGAATCAGGTACAACAATTTGGCTTGTGCCTTGGTCCTCCTGGGTCTTTCCAACCAGCCGATGAACGTCCAGTTGGTGCAGCAGGGTCTTCAGGCCGCGCTGAATTCAGGGTCCAGTCACAGGCTGGACGTACGGGAAGGATAGATTTGGGCGCCGATCTCGTGTGTTGGGTCTCGGAGCTGAGCGGTTGCTGGGTTTAGGGTTTCGGGGTCTAGTGTTTGGGGCTTTAGGGCTTAGGTGGATCATGAACTCTCACTGAATCCCAGAACGCATATTTCATCATATTTCTAAAACCGTCACTTACCCTGAAATCTACATCCAAGCCCTAAAGCCTTAACAGAATCTGAGCCTGTCATTGATCATTCCACTATGACTACAAGGGCTCAGCGACCAGTTGGTCACTTCTGTTGCACGAAGCAATGTCTATTGCCTCAGCCAGCCCCTTGTTGTGGACTAGTGTCCAGTAGAGGGATCTCTCTGTTGAAGTTGTGGTACACATACGACACTTATGAGAACCACGGATTAGCAGCCCAGTTCAGGTGTTTTGCAACATGCTCGAGCATCTTACAGAGGTTTCGTGGAGGGTTCTATAGGCTTTCATTTTTGGGGGATCTCTGCGGATTCTGTGGGGGTGCCTTCGCCTGCAAAGCACAGCAGGTTGCCCAATAGTGTCTACCACCACCGCCACCACCACCACCGCCACCGCCACCGCCACGACGACGACTACTACTACTTATTTTTCTACTGCCAGCAATAATGTTATCAGTACTAATGCTCATACCAACACCCCTGCTATCACCCACCAGAGGACAAATACAATGCCAAAGCATGCGCAGACCGCAAGAGCCTTCGAAACTCGAAAGTCCATGCTGACGCTCATTAGATGCTCAGACAAGGTACGCCTCAACCCAGGCATAGCCGCTTGCTGTAGCTGTACTGGTGGCACAGCAAACCCCTGGTTTTGGGTCGTGCTTGAGTTGTTCTATCCGCGCAGACATCGCCAGGCTGCAGAGCAAGCCATCTCGCTGGCGCCGCACACACCGCTGCGCCTTGGAGACACGGTTCAGAGTCTTCACCGTGGGTGTTCTTCAGCATGGAACTTGAGTACGTTGAGCCCGGGGCTACCGGTGGCACCGGTAATTAGATCAAGATAGACCAAGTGCTGAAGCCTCTGCATATCACTACCAGGTATTGGCGCAATGCTGCAGTGAGGACCCCAGTACGGTTAGAGCCGATGAGTGGGGATTGCCTCTAAATTTGGCGGCCAAGATCCTGACAATAACTGATGGGCTGTGGCGCCAAGCCGTGGAAGTTGGAGGAAACATTGCCTCGGGCTGGCCGGCAGCACCTGCCGTATCCTGCCTCGGGCTCATAAACCTTACCCGCGAGGTTGGGACGGATCCGTACCAACGCTGATTCGAGGAAGCTTTGGGGTAGTCCTGGAATGTCCTGGATGCTAACAATTGCTCGCCCTTAAGGCCGAGTTCAACGCAAGTTGCAATGCTTCACATGTGCCCCTGCCCTGATGCGTTGGAGCCCTGGGCTTCTCTGAATGACTCAGTGACCCCCCTAGAGTCTGCACTATCCACGGCTAGGGTTTCGCGGCTGACGTTTGAAACTATCCCACCGACGGCTCTCGAGCGTTACATTTGGGAGCAAGGATAAGTGACACTTCGGAAGTTTGGATTCTCAGGTCCTGCTAAGCATGACTGGAGATCAGCAGTCCGCGATCGCCGCATGGGATCGCTCTGACCTCGGAAATGTGTAGCGTCGCACAGCCTGTTCCTAATTCAAGCGTCTAATGCGGAATGGGTGTCAATGTGTATAGGGTCCGCACATCTGGCACAGATATTTCCATCGTTGGCACTCGTTGGCGGGGCCGTTCGGCCTCTTACATTCAGGTTCAAGCCTTTGAATTCCAGGTCACATCCTGATGGCCCAATTGAATCCAGCGCCTACTTATGAGTTGTCTGAGCTCACAAATGCTGCAGCCTTAATTTAAGTAGCCCAAATGCCCTACTGAAAATTGTTCAGGCTCTTAAATCATACTGAGGAAGTGTTTGGATATGAAAGCTTGGGAAGAGGAAGATGTAGACTCTGAGTAGACGTGGTTTGCGCTACGGACAGACAAGCCAAAGCCAACGCTTCGGGAAGCGCCTGTCATTTATAAAAATCTCGATGGATTCAATGCTTCTCAACCAAGCCTGTTGGACCGCACCTAGACCAAAATACCAGCCCTCAGAAGTGCCTCAGTGTCAGCTTGATCCAAAAGCATAGCTGTAAGAACACTTCTATAAATACTCTTCTGCAGAACCGATGTGACCAAACCATGTCCGTCATATAGGTTTCCGGCAAGCCGATCCGCGTACTGCGGCCGCCGAAGAGGCACGGCCAGAGTGCTGATTGCAAGCGTGTCCGTAGTCGTGGGGCAACTTGATCGCAGATGCTGTAAAGCTTAGAAGCCACTTGTTCCTGATCCTAAGTTGTCGTGGCATCTCAAGTGCAAGTTGCACATCGGGCCTGATTAGAATTATACGAGAGGATACCATTGGGATTTTTTTGACGAGGCATTGGGCGGCATTCCTCGAGATTGCACCTGGGAGTTCTATTTCAGATGAAAAAAGCCCCTCAACCCGAATATAGCATCTCACACATAGAGGCTTATATATCTTTCAAACGACTAGATGATCAATATTCAATCCTATCTTCGATAAACGGTTCTCATATCTCAATTTCAGGATCCCACCCTCCCCACTAGCAGTTAAATAAAGGTTCCTTATATAACACACAGGCAGAAATGAGCACCAGGGTTTGAAGGCCCCAGTGGATTAAATCTTAGCCACCTGATCACACTTTCAGAAACATTCACCGTGGGACTGGCGTCGCTTGGGGCTTGGGCTTGGTCTGGGCTGATTTGGTTTGTGGAATGTGGGTCTCAGGTAGGGTTTCGGGCCAGGGCTTAGAGTTTAGGGCAAGCTTGTCTCAGTGTCCGGATGTGGGGCTCAAGGTTTCGGGCTCGGAGTTTAGAGGTTCGGCCCTGGGGTTTAGGGTTTAGGGCAAACCGGTCTGAGTCCGGAGGTGGGGCTGCAGGTTTAAGCTTCGGAGTTTAGGCCTGGGGTTTCTGGGTCTGTACAGAAGAAGCCTAGGCCNGGTTTAGGGTTTAGGGCAAACCGGTCTGAGTCCGGAGGTGGGGCTGCAGGTTTAAGCTTCGGAGTTTAGGCCTGGGGTTTCTGGGTCTGTACAGAAGAAGCCTAGGCCCGCAGGCTTCGTAAACTCGGGCTGTTTCGCTCTCGGTAGTTTGGGGCGGGGCCCACGGCTGCCGGGTCTGTCCAGAAGCAGCACAGGCCACAGTTTCGCAAACGCGGGTTGCGCGTCGAAGAAGCCCGGAATGACAATCATGAGCACAAAATTGAGCACCAGAACAAGCACAATCATGAGCACAAAATTGAGCACTAGAAAAAGGACAATCATGAGCACAATCTCGAGCACCAGGAAAAGCACAATTATGAGCACAATCTCGAGCACCAGCATGAGCACAAAGTTGAGCACCAGAAAAAGCACAATCTTGAGCACTAGAAAAAGCACAATCGTGAGCACAAAATTGAGCACCAGAAAAAGCACAATCATGAGCACAATCTCGAGCACCAGAAAAAGCACAAGGGTTGATACCCAATTTGCCGAACATCATGACTGNAGAAAAAGCACAATCGTGAGCACAAAATTGAGCACCAGAAAAAGCACAATCATGAGCACAATCTCGAGCACCAGAAAAAGCACAAGGGTTGATACCCAATTTGCCGAACATCATGACTGTAAGTAAAGTATGAGTTCATGAGGCGAGTCATTGGCCTTGAAATTGTATTTACTTTACGAAAGCACAATCATGAGCACAACACCGAGCACCAGAAAAAGCACAATCATGAGCACAAAATTGAGCACCAGAAAAAGCACAATCTCGAGCACCAGAAAAAGCACAATCATGAACACAAAATTGAGCACCAGAAAAAGCACAATCTTGAGCACGAAAAAGCACAATCGTGAGCACAAAATTGAGCACCAGAAAAAGCACAATCATGAGCACAATCTCGAGCACCAGAAAAAGCACAAGGGTTGATACCCAATTTGCCGAATATCATGACTGCAAGTATGAGTTCATAAGGCGAGTCATTGGCCTTGAAATTGTATTTATTTTACGAAAGCACAATCATGAGCACAACACCGAGCACCAGAAAAAGCACAATCATGAGTACAATCTCGAGCACCAGAAAAAGCACAATCATGAGCACAATCTCGAGCACCAGAAAAAGCACAATTATGAGCACAATCTCGAGCACCAGAAAAAGCACAATCACGAGCACAAAATTGAGCACCAGAAAAAACACAATCATGAGCACAATCTCGAGCACCAGAAAAAGCACAATCTTGAGCACCAGAAAAAGCACATGCTTTGATAAAAAACTGTAATGAAAAGCACAAGAAAGAGCACTAGCGAAATTGGCCAAAAGTTCCAAAAGTTTGATTGAGGCAGTGTAAGTAATTGAAACGAGACCAAACTGGCCAGGGTCCTGGCCGGGGAGCTCCGGCAGGCAGGCAACTTCAACAAAGT
>BGNK01001900.1:43965-73965 GCA_003297005.1 Symbiodinium sp. clade A Y106 | reverse complement strand
ATGCGTGCGCACATCAGGATTGCAGTCGGCAACTTTTATTTTAGCTTTCCTGTTCCACGATTCAGAAAGAAATTCTTGGAGTTTTGAAAGGGGCCACCACAAAATCAGCTCTTCCGCTTCCGCACAGCACTCTGAGAAATGGAACGCTTCTGGCAAGTGAAGTGGCCAGCTGCAAAGGAAGAACCGCAAGAAGATGCGGGAAATGGAAATCGAGATGATGGAGCACGGGCCCCGGGGCTCTGATCGGAGTTCAGTGGATTCCGAATGGCGTCAGTTGCGGACCTTTGAATTCAGAGATTGCGAAACCTTCCGTATCTCACAAACCCCCTATCAGTTTTGTGGATACTGCTTCAACCCAGCTAGCTGAATATCGAGTCGTGCCCTAAAGCGGGACCTGTTTGTCAAGTTGAATAGATAGTGACAGTCTCACTCCGTCTTGTGCTCTTCCTTAATCCTGCAGATGTTCGCTGCATTTGAAGCCACCTCTCACGTTGCCAAGGGGTGCTCTAAAAACCCTCTTCGCGCGGATGGACGAGCCGGATATCTACAAGGCCCGGTTTGCCCAAGCCGCCCCCAGCCCAAGCCTTGGCGTACTCCCCTGAGGTGCGCGAGATCCTCATGCGCCTGGCGAAGACCAACCCCAGGCCAAACCAGACCCTTACCGGAGCCGGGGTCCCAGCCAGGGCTCTTCACTTCCATCTTTGCAAGGCAAGGCAGACGTCTGAAGCCAACTCAGACAAAGGACTGGATCATCTTCTGGGCCTCTCGAGAGGGCTGCGAGTGGCCCAGAGGGGCCTAAGACTATGTCTGGCTCTTGAGCACTCGAAGTCTCGAAGATAAGCGGGAGTGCAGACGGACAAGTCGAAACAGAGTCCCAAGCCAGCACGATGCGGCCGAAGTGCGAGGCATCGACAAGCTCTTCGGCACCGGCATGACCGACGAGGGCTGGTGGATGCAGCTGCAGGAGACCCGCTCATCGAATTGAAAGTCCATGTTTTGGGGTAATTTGCCGTTGCAGCTAAACATATTGGGATCGGGATTTGTTGATGTTCGCGCAGCATTCGCCAGGAATACCTTATTCGCTTCGGAAAGAAGAAGGAAGGCCCGCTCAGCGTTGCCTGCGGCGTGTTCCTTGCTGTGCTGAGTTGGCGTTTAACGACTGTTTCGGGCCTTTCTCAATTTCTCCATGCGAGCTGGCAGAAGCTTGTAGGAGTCCACCCGAAGCAGCCTTCTGATGTTTTCCCTGAGCTCGATCGCAACTCCACGTTGCTTTTGAATTTTGGCCAGGTCGAATCTGCGAAGCCATCGAGATCGTTCGACACACGACTTCACGATTCCGGAAACCTTGAGTACATCATCAAGCTTGCCTCTAGACATTTTGCCCAGCCTCTCATCACTGCTTTATATTTCCGTGCTCCGAAGCGACCAGCCATGAACCTCTGAAACGTCTTCATTAACATGTGGCTGCATTCTTTCATATGTGCTTGAGAAGGTGAAGGGTGAAGGGTAGAAGCCTAAAGCCTAAAGTCGCTGCACACGGACGACGTTGCACGAGCCACACGGCTGTCAAGGAAAGGTCGGCCCCTTCCCCAACCAGTCAAACTGTGCCGGCCTCTGCTCTAGCTCAGCTAGCTCAGCTCTTCAAGGCTGCCGTCACCTCTTGGCCTTGGCGGGCTCAGGCCTTCGGGGCAAGTACGCCATCTCTGGTACGAACCGGCCACTTGTCTGCGAAAGATGCTGGTTTTGGTTTGTCTTTCTTCCGGTCCCTCGCTGCGTGCGCTTCACCGCAGCCGACCTCGAGGTTAAAGATCACTTTTTCCGAGATGAAGACCGACGAAGGCCATAATCTGCGGAACTTAAAGGCAGATCTGCTGCACAGGCTGCTCACTTGTCTGCCTGGAGGCAAGGATCTCGAGTTCCGAGAGGGCAAGAAGAAGATGGCCCGGGCCCCAGCCAGCAGAAAGTCAGTGATCCGCGTGAACGAGCCACCACCACAACCAGGGCAACCAGTGTATGCTGCTTCACCGACACGGGCTGCCGATGAAAACGTCTATGGAAAGGCTCATGCACCCGTCGACGCTGACCGAAAGAAATAGGGTATCAGCAGATCATGAAGTAGCGCGTGGTGAGCCGGGCAGGGTGCATCATTCACTTCGTTCGGATGTGGGTCACCCGCGTCACCCCGACTGCGTGCCATACAATCACGACATCACACCCTCGCCACACATTTTTCTGAGGGGTATTGCCATTGCCCGAGACAGGCACACACATGCATTAGGCAGGACATGCCCGCGACCATGCTGCCCGCACTGAAGTGCCGCTTTCACATCGAAGATGCAGCCGCGCAGGAGGTTTGGAAGCAGTCTTCATTTGCCGAGTTGCTTCGAACGAGTCTCAAGAGCCTGTCACGTCTGGGATGTGGTCAAGCGCTTCAGTGTCCAAGGGCATACCGCAGTCAGCCAGGCCTTAACCTTGAACCCGACTTTGAACCTCAGAAATAAACTAGAATCCGAAGTGTCGCGCTCCAAATTTATCGAACGGGGACACGACCCACGCCGTGGGATTCTCGCCGCTGGAGCTGGGCATTGGGTAGCACGGACTGGAGCAAAGGCTTTTTGTGTTTTTGTTATTGGGTCGTGGGCTGTGGGTGTCCCGCCGTCCTGCAATCCGTGGTTCTTACTGCTGCTGATGGTGAAGTAAGAACCAGCTTGGAGATGCTTCTCTGGCATCGACGTTCAAAATCGCAAGCTTGCCACGGACAAAACGCCACACCCACGCCACAAAGGTGGTCGACGTGGATGTCATCTATTCTTCGAAAAAGATGATTGCCATCCAGTGGGAGGCCAGGGGGCCACCTGCGGACTCTTCTGCTTGTGGCTATTCTCGGCTGCCAGGATGATAACGGTGAGTGCGACTTTTACGCCGTGGGCTTGGACGGCTGGCTTGGCTCAAAGATTCTGTTTTGGATTTCACATGCGGCACGGCTCACGGCACAATCTAACCTGAAGTTCCAAGTCTCAGGGTTTCGTCTCAAGGTCTCAGAGTCGCTCCTTTTGCTCTTTTGAGGGTCTAAAAGAGTTCTGCTACCTCAAGCTGGATCTGAGGTGCTCACACGTGTCAAGGACCTCATTGCCGAGAGAGACAAGCTCGTTGCTGAGAGTTTGCACTTCCACATGCTCCATTTTGGTGGGGCTCGGGTATTCGCTTCTCGTCGATGGGTGTTCTTCCGAACGAAAATTCAGAAATTCTCAATCTCTGGCCAACACAACAGGCATGTTTGGCTGCCGAGGTTCGTGGGCACTTCCCGAGCACGGTATTTCTTCAACTGAAGTGAGGCAAGGACTGCTGAATGCTTCTTCATAGTGCGTCGTCAGACCATGACCCTTGTATTGTAATGGATGTGGAGTTGGAATGGAATCAAATCAGAAAATGCAAAGTTCGACGACGCCAGCGCGCTGATGCCAAACCGAGACCGCGGCTTGGCATTGGCGCTTCTACTTGTAGGCCCAGTTGCTGCACAGAACTTCGCCAGAAACTCTTCAACTAGAGCTTGAGGCACAACGCAGTCAGCGCAGCATACGATTTTCGGATTTCGCTTTAAGGAGCCCCCAGTTTCAAAAAAAACAAATCCTTGTCAATTCTCACGACAATCTTTTCATTCTATTGACGTCCTCAACACATACAAACAAAATCAGAGACAAACAGAGAATTGCAATATTTCAACTCAAGACATACGAAATGTTAAATGGCAGGCAGTAACTCAATAATCTTTATACAACTTTAAAACCGTAGATTGAATTACTTCTATGTTGGAAGGGTGTATATATTTCTAGGATGCCTGATATCGGTATCGCATGGTACGATGTACGGTCGGTCTGTTGCCTTTGGTTTTTGTGGTTGTGTAGGGCCATGGTAGGATGTACAATGTGTTTCCTTTGGTTTTTATGGATGTGCAGGGGCATGGTACGATGTACGATTTGTTGCCTTTGGTCTTGCAGTTGTGTAAGGGCACGGTAGGAAAAATGATTTGTTGCCTGTGGTTTTCGTGTTTGTGCGGGGGCATGGTAAGATGAATGATTTGCTGCCTTTGGTTTTTGTGGCTGTAGGGACAATTTCTATAATTGTAGGGGTGATATGATTAGATGTGGTTAGGCATCTGGCATTCTCGGCCCCTCTCTACCTTCCCCCCCCTCCTCCAATGTTATGGTCTAGTATGGGTTAGGTGGGACATGGAAAGAGGGGTTAGGGTCGTTGTCGTTGTATGGAGGATTAAATTAGAATGTGGTTAGGGGTTGTATTAAATTATGCATCCCTAATATGTTTAATGATTTTTGATTTATATTGAAATCGTATATTCAATTTTAAATTCTATGAAAAAACTAGGGTCTATTAATTTTCCACGAAAATTTCTACTTATACGAAATACAAAGGATTTGTAATTTAATTCAGAAATATCGTCGGTAATAATTGTGAAAAATACAATAATGAATATAAAAGTTTTATTATATTAGTGATAATCTTCGGACCACATAGAACTCGATTACTTTCGCAAGTATATCGTTTGAAATCGGCGAAGGATTGGAAATCGGCCTCATTCAACGAAAGGTAAGCTGGTTTCTCGGTCATTCTCTACTTGCGGTGGGGGTGAGAAGAGAAGGAAACGATGTCCCTTCAACTAGTTCTTGGAAATATCGACTTTCCAACGAATTATTAAAATCCATGGTGTCGCGTTATGAAAATGTTAAAAAATGGTGTAAAGAAATATGGTATAAAGGTAACAAATTTTATAAATTCACATGCCGTCGCAAACTTTTAAAAATTAATAGTAAAAAAATAATGTGTATTAATTTTTGAGAGCCATGGAAAAATACATACGAGTCCTACTAGGATCACTTTTGCCAAGACTCATGGTAAAAAGGGACTTCACCGCCAAGCGCTGATCGACCTCGCAGTTGGTGAATTTAGGGCTGCGGAAAGCCAAGGCTGCTCGTGTGTCAGGGTCATATGCGCAAGTGGAAGAGTGTGTTGAAACTGCATACGTCTCAGTTCTGTTGAGCGAGAGTTGCTTGGTCCATGCAACGGATTCCGGCCGCGAAGCTGCAAGCGAGGAGCAAGGTTAATTTTATGGTTGGTGTTTAAACTAGCATTTTTAAAAAAAAAATAAAGGTAACAAAAAACATATGTTAATTGTTGGGAGTCATCAAAAATACATGGCCGTTTCAAGCTGGGCTCCAGCACAAGTCTTTTGCCCAATGGAAGGGGCATCGGCCACGAAGTACTTTTTCTATATTACTGACGATGTTCGGGCCGCGCAGAACTCGGTTACATTTCGCAAGCACATCGATTGAAGTCGGCAAAGGAATGAAAATTTAGTTTTTTGTAAACATCGACTTTCCCATGAATTGTTACCATCTATGGCATAGCGTCATGAAAACGTTAAAAAATGGTTTAAAGAAATGCCGCGCAATTTCAACAAGTACTGTAAATTCCCATGCCGTTGCAAACAATTAAAGAAATGATACATGTACATTTTCTGAAGTCATGAAGAATAAATATCAGTTTCAATCTCGGCTACAGCACAGGTCTTGTGGCCCAATGGATAAAACATCGGCCCACGGCGGCGAGGATTGTAGGTGTTCGAGTCCTACCAGGATCACCTTTGCAAAGACCCATGGTAAAGGTGTCTTCACAACCAAGTGAGGTGAGACATGTTCCGATTCGGGGCGCGTTTTTCACTGGCACACGTGAAAAGATGAGAGCTAGGGGTGTGCGACACAAATTAAAAATCCGAGCCATCGCACTTGACATTTGCCAGAACAAGTCCTTTGGTTATCCAAGAGCGGGCTTTTCGTTTCATTGGTTGCTAGAACAACATTGGGTCACAACTCCGCGCCAAGCTCGACACAAAGGACGAGCCGATCAGCGAAGCGAGGCCAGAAATCAGCAGTCCTTTCTTTTCTTCAGTCGATGAAAGACCGTCGGTAATTATTATAAAAAATACAATAATAAATTTTTTGAGAGATTTAGTTCCTGGAAACATCGATTTTTCAAATTTGCGGCATCGCTTCATGAAAACGGTTGAGAGCAATGCAGCGCAAAATACAACAAGTTTTGTAAATTCCCACGCCCTCGCAAATTTTTAAAAATCAAGAGTAACAAAAATATATGTTAATTGCACAAGTTTTTTGCCCAATTGAAAAGGCATCAGCCACGGAGTCTTTTTAATACATTACCAACGATTTTCGAGCCCCGCAGAACTGGGTTACTTTCGCAAGCACATCGTTTGAAGTCGGCACAGGATTGAAAATTTAGTTTTTGTAAATATCGATTTTCACATGAATTGTTAAAATCCATGGCGTCGCGTCATGAAAACGTTAAAAAAACGGTTTAAAAAATGCAGCGCAAATTCAACAAGTTCTGTAAATTCCCCTGCCGTCGCAAATTATTACAAATTAAAACTAACAAATAATATTTATTAATTTTTTGGAGTCACGAAAAATACATAGCAGTTTCAAGCTCGGTTCCAGCACAAGTCTTGTGGCCCAATAGATAAGGCATCGGCCGACGGAGCCGAGGATTGTATGTTTGAATCCTACCAGGATCACTTTTGCCAGAGCGGTAAAAGTGACCTCACCGCCAAGTGAGGTGAGACAACTTGCGATTCGGGGCGAGTTTTTCACTGGCACACGTGAAATAATGAGTGCCAGAGTGTGCGAGACAATTTAAAAATGCGAGGTGAACCAGAACATCACACTTGGAAATTGCCAGGACAAGTTTTTTGGTTTTCCGAAAGCACTCAAAGACGGGCTCTTCATTTCATTGGTTGCCAAGAGACACTGGCTCGCAACTCTCCAAAGATTCAAACACAAATCAAGGAGTGCAATCAAAGAAGTGAAAACATTTGCTTTCATCCTGCAAGTCAACAACAAGAAACAATTTGCTTTCTTTTTACGTCAAAAAACCAATGCGAAACCTTGCAAATTTCGACAAAAAAATATTTTTGTGGACTTTGGAAAAAACTCTTGAGGTTTCACAAATTGAAAAAAAATTGCATATCTTTTTCTTTCACGAAAACATTTGCGCATTTTTCCTTCTAGCTGATTTTCAAAAGACAGCGTGGTCAAGTCGCCAAATCCAACACTTTTGGCAACGTTCATTTTTTTCTCGAAAAGTGAAAAAACAGCTTCAAGCTTTTTCGCCCAGTAGCGGCACAAATACATTCATACGGAGTTGTTCACGTGATTGAAGGTAAAGAAAGAGTTTGTTGTTCGAAAATTTCTGCTTGAAAAAGTCACGAGGTCCTATAACGATTGTTTACAAAGACCCGGTCGCCGCCCAGCAAACCCAGCAGCGCCGCCCAGCCCCTGCAAAGTTTAGTTTCCCATCAGACCCAGAGACCTAGCAGGCTCAAAAAATTAAGCGAACAATTCATCTCCCGCCCGCGGCGCGGAAAACCCAGCAAACTCAGCGAACTCCCGGCCGCCCCAGCAAAAGCTTCGCCAGAACTCCACCCGTAGACCCAGCAACGACAGCGAACGCGTCCCTCGAGGCCCCGGGCTTGATGATTTCAGGGTTTCTTAAGGGGCGTAGGTTTAGGGCTTAAGGTTCTTGTTCAGGATTTCGGGTTTCTGGGATTTTTTTTTTAAAGGTATTGTTAGTATATCGTTATTACGACTTTTGCAGGATTTTTATCATCAACCATTAGGGATTAAGGCTCTTATCAAGTTTACCAGAAATAAGAATCCATACGGGGCATGATAAGAATCCTGCATTACCAACAACATGGAATCTATGGGAATTTTGGTATAATATATTGCTTATTGCGAGTATTGCAAGATTTTTATCACCAACCATAATATTTAGTATAGGCCCCTTTTTTTTTCATCAAATTAAATTATGTTTTTTTCACAAAAAGCGAAAAGGGGTCCTGTAATGGGTTCCGTGAAAAAATAGTGTGACTACTTTACTACCACATATCACAACACCACGTGTCTACAATAGACCCCATTTCTTCGCGACGCGGCAATATAAGAAATAAAATCGGAGAGAACATCTATTACTTAAGGCCAATCAATAAAAAAAATATGAGATAACGCCAAAAAGAATTTACGATTCAAAAATAGAAGAATAAAGATATTTTTATTTGGTATTTTAGCATATCTATAAAATATTTTTGATCTAGATATAAGTAGAAATACATAAACACTAAGAAAATAATTTTCATAAAATATTTATGAATTTTGTTTTCGAAATATCTCTCGCATTGGTGGCATCGCTATTTCGTATTTGTGGAAAAGAGATGAAGGGTGAGTAATTTTCCTGAGATGAAGAAAAATAAGGAGAGATAGAATTGGTCTAAATAAGCAAATCTCCCCATAATTCATCTGCGGCCCGAATTTTATTATTATTATAAAAATAAAAAATTAGAAGACCAACACAAATCAAAATAATGACTTATTTTTAAATTGCATCAGGACTTTGAGGGAACAGGCGCAGTAGATAAGTTCAGTTTTGTTTTTGGAAGCACTAGTTTTTAGTATGCGGAGTAGTAGGGGCTGTTGTCTATGCAAACAAATTTGAACCGCAGAGAGATTTAATTACGTTTATATTCACCTACAGGTACGGGAAATGCCCCGAATTTATGAGTGAATCAATAATAATTTATGAAAGTTCTTTATCATATAGAAACCAGAGTACAGGCACCATCGTAACAAGCTTCTGCGAGGATTAGGCCTGCAATGTGCGCACACCATATACAGACTCTGATTTCGTGGCTGATGCGGAACCAGTGGGCAAGGAGATACGTGATGTCCAAATTGAAGCCACTTCAGACGTTGTTTCCGTCGCCCAATTAGCACACCGGGAGGCCTTGTCCGAACACAGTCCGTATTCCACATACTTGACGCAGCAGAACTAAGATCTTGAGCACCGTGCCAAGAGAACCAGCAAGCTTGCAGTCAATGCAAAAATAAACACAGCAGCCGCTCGTATCACACAGCATCCGCGATGCCAAACCCACAACAATAATCGCAGGAGATTGCAAGACTTCTGACAATTAGGACCGCTTAAAAACATGGCAATGCACGCCACTGCCGCTGTGCGGCACACCTACTTTGGGAAATGTGCCACTTAGCCAATCTAACAGACGCAAACGCTGTTGACTCTGCATGGAGAAGGGATGCAAGATCTGGATAAATTACTTTCGGCAAAATGCACATGTGCTGCACTGCGCCTAGCTTGTTGATTGCGTGCAGTATTTGATGGTGCTGATGCTGTTTGTTTGATAGGGTAAGAGTTTTTGACTTTCGGGTGATTTATTGCGCACTGTGCTCTCTGAAATCCTTGCATCTTTTTCACGTGCGCCAGCCAAAAATCCTCCAGCCAACCGTGGGCGGCAGCCGTATCTCACGGGCTTGAGCAGCATCCTTGCAGGATATGGTGGCGCAAAAACAAACGACAATCCCTTGAACCTTTGCAACTTGGGGGTGCGAGTTCGGTTGAACGATTTCAGCATCAGCTGGGAAGTCTTCACCAGGCCGGGTCGACGTGAGTGACAAAAACAGGACTTGGAGTACTTGCCCCAGCTTCTTTGGCTTCTTGAAGATGACCTCAGCCCCTAAGTGGCATGCCAACGCCTTACGAATGCTGCCAATGCAGGCAGAATCATCAGGCGTAGTTTCGACACAGAATCTGATGTGAATTATCGTAAGCTTGCGAGCTGCAGGCTAATGTGGACATTCTGCTGGTTGAGTTTCCTCACAGTGCGGCTGAAACTCAACTCCAAAACTCAATGAATGCGTGCTCTAGACCCATCGCACGTGGCTCTCTAACCAGGTCCTTGAAGCCGGCGAGCCTGCTTCACATCCCAGCCCTTCCGAAGATGCGTGTCCTGGTTGTATCCACCTCCAAGCCCGTTTCGCATCCCGCGGGCTGCGGCAAGCATGTCCTAGGCCACAGGGAGCGTCCCTTCCGAGTCCGTATGTTTGGTCAGTTGGTACTGATTCATGGTCTGTTAAACTGCTGAAGAAACTAAAGCAGGAGAAGACTCAAGAGAACCAACATCTTCGATATGCAAAGCGTCTATCATGGCACCGTCGCTCTCGAGCCATGGCGCTTCCTTTGCAGGGACTGGAGACAAAATGGCAGTGCTTCCTTCAAGTGTGGCCTTGAATGTCAATCGAAGGTGATCATTACATCAGGGCTGCTCCAGCCGGGCGGCAGGCACGCGACCAGAGCCAGGGTTGGGCTTCCGCTTCTGACCTTCCTCGCTCTCACGTGCCTGGAGAAGGGCAAGCTCGACATGCAAATGCGCAGATATGTCAAGACGCTGTCGAACCATGCAGGCTTTGTGCCTCCGTCAGGCTTGCCAAAGCTCGCTTGCGCAGGTCGTCCTTGGTTTGCGTGATGCTCCGACATGATCTTCTGCATGCGGGCCAAGCCCGAAGAAGCCAAGGGAAGATTGATTCGGGGATGCAACCGGGCGAAAAGCATAGCACACACTTCCGGAACCCGAAGCCAACCCACCCAAGGAGCGAGGAGTTGCCGCTCTTGGTAATCCAGTGGAATGCCTAGTTGATGTGTCGAATGGCTCAATGTCACAAAGCAGGACAGAACTGTAACGCCTGTGGACTGCAGTTGCAATCGAAGAACCAGCCGCTTCCTTCGCGGTGATGAGCAGGGACAGTTGGCAGCACGCCACACCGATGTGATACCTTAAACAGAACATGGCCAAGCAAAGCGCAAGCGAGTTCATGAGAGTCAAAGCTTACTCTTGCGGGATGTTTTTTGGAAGCTGGGGTACCGAATCTACCTGATTGAGGGTCAGATCTGCCACGGACGTCCACGACGAAAAACAAGTAAGTCTCGAACAAGCCAGTGAGACTAATGAATGCGCGTGTCTAAGGATGGAGGCTGATGTGAGGGCCGTCCAGCCAACAACCATTTCGAAAGCCTTTTCGCAGCGCGTCGTACTGTACGCTGCGTCAAGAATCCAGCCTTCCTGCGGCCCAGGTGCACGCACTGTGGGGAAGAAGGGTGCCTGTCCAGGCAGGCCTGTCACGAGCTGAGATCGAGCGGGCCGTGGTCTTTGGATTATGTCAGAAGGCCTTCAAGCTTGCATGACATACATACACACTTGTCAGTTTTGACGCATCTACGCGTGAACATCCCGAGGCCTCCGAGATGGAAATGGCCTCCTCGAAATGCTTCAGCCGCAGAAAGGCAACCCCCAAGCAGACGTAGGGGGCACGGAAGTCTGGATCCAGCAGCCTTTGCTGTCGAAGAGTTTGTCATATGCGTTCAGGGGTCTGAGGCCTCAATTTAGATTGGGGAAGTAAGCGATTTGAAGATGAGCCGCCGGCCCATGACAAGACATGAGAGATGGCAAGTCAAACGCCCTTATGTCCAAGTCGTGGCATGTGCCAGCAAGCATGAAAGAGGAGTTTTCCTTGAGCCTGATTCCCAAAGCCGACCTTCAAGCCTGAAACGTCCAACTTGTTCAACTCAACACTCCAGCCCCAAACCTGGGCTGGTCAACGCCTAGTCCGGCTGTGTGGCAGGCTCTTGGTCATGAGGCTCACCGCCTCTTGCGGCTTGCCCAGCTCCAGCGCACACATGCCCAGAAGATACAGTGCATTTGCATTGGAAGGAGAATGCCTGACATCTGACATGTGGCGGAAAACGGATGGAAATCGTGGCTTCAAGATTCGGGGCAAGGTACCTGTTACAGGTATATGACTTTGTGTTTTGCGTTCCTTTGCAGACTGCCCTGTTGCAACTTGGCCGGCAATCCAGAGTTGGGCTTCACACTGGTTTGGGATTCCAAACGCTTGGTCACCCTTCGAGTTCAAGACGGAGAGGGGTCCCATGCCAAATTGAGGTTTGAAATGACCGCCAACCCGACACAACAACACCCTCAGTCGCGAGTCTGACGCTTCGAAGACAACATAATTTCCGAAGACGACTCAGCTCAACAAACACTTGTGCATTTGCGCCCGGTAGCTTCAGGGACTTCACGAAGTGTCTCTTGGCACCTTCCCAGCGATCCTGTTGAGGGGAAAAGGCTTGACATCTGCACCTACAACTCATGGTTTCGGCTGACGGATCAAGCTTGGAGGCTTGAATTAGATCTTCGAGACCGCTGCAGTCAGCCCTAAACGAGTCTTTGCAAATCTGAAGCGGAACGTGCCAATCACGACGGTGTCCTTGTTGGCGCTTCGCGCCTCGAGGACCCCATGGCAGCGTGCGAGAAAAGACCTCAGCAGGTTAGCCAAAGGCGCGGGGTAGAGGAAGCCTGGAGCGACTTCGTGTTGTGAATGAAAGCATGTCTAAAACACAAGCCAGTACATTCCCCTTTAGGACCTTGCCCTAAGTGTGTGAGTTCATGCCTGGCGTTGGCGTGTGAGGGGGTTCCAATGTTGTTCCAAGCCATAGACTGAAGCCCAAGCGTGTATGATCCCAGCTTCTCACCTCCAGTATCCGTACACTAAGAAACGCGTTCTCAGCTAATCCTGCTCCGATCCCGAAGCACTCTGACTCCTCCAGGCGGCTCGACGAAGTGCTTACCACCTTGGTGCCAATTCGGGCTGTGAAAGCTTCGAATCCAAGCTGGCATGCCTTTGCAGTGGTATTGCCCAACAAGCTTATCATGCAGCTTTCTTCGTGTAAGCACATGCTCACGAAACCCCCGCTAACTAGACCTCGAAGTGCGCTGTGAATACATATGGCCAGGTCGAAATGAAAATGAACGCCATCGAATACCAGAAAAGAAAGGAGTTTGGAAGAGCGATCTGAGCTCATGGCGCTCCTGCATGCTTTTGCTTGCAAGGACTTGTGCGTCGTAGAGCCTTGGTGTTGTCGATATACTAAAGCCGTGGGGCCTAGACTGTGCAAAGCTTTGCCCGAATCTGGGCACACAACAAAAGACAATGAGTTCGTGTCGACTGTCTCTCGGCCCCAACTGCCGGATGTCGAGTGGCATCTTCTTCATCCGAGCATGATCACGGTTGCTTACGGCCAGGCCTCGCTGATCCATTGCACTCACACTTTCGCAGTGGCTGACGATGCAACTATGCCGCGGCTGTGTCCCACCTTCCATCTATGCGAATTCTGTTACTTTTACGGTCCAAGATACAAAGCCGTGCACATGTGGCCTTACTTGCTGAGCTCACCTTCTATCAGTGCGGGACTTGCTACCGCCTCCGCAGTGGCCCACAGAACTTTCAAACGGAGCCCTCGAAGCCAAAGCTGTAGAGAATTGTGCCCAGCATAAACCCCAAACAGCGAAAGAGGACCTCGCAGCACCAGGCCGCATGCTCAAGAACCGCTCCAAGAACAACACCGTGGCGTGACTTCGGGAGGCACCGCTCAAAATACGTGAGGGAGCAGCAATGCAGGAGGCGGAAACGGAAAAAATCAAAACCCTTTGAGAGGCGGGCCCCAAATATCCGAATGCTATGCCAATGTTACGACGCCACGAAGAGACTTTGACCGACTCGAAGGCCAAAGCGAGGAGCGGAAACAGCAAAGGCAGAGGAAGACCAAAACGTTGGGGATTTAAACCGTGAATTCGGCAGTCCCTTTTCGGCGGATGCCGGCATATCTGACGGTGGCAGGAACGCGACGATAGTCGAAACTGTGCGAAATCACCATTCACCACCACAGCGAGATTACATGTGCAGTCCCTGAGTTGAATCTTAACGGCAGAACCCCATACCGAGCATCCTTTCCAAAACTGAAACAGTTCTTCGATTATGTCAGCTGCAGAAGAGATAGCTTGGTCAACGAGGGGCGTGCGGTTAAGTATGCAGCGAGCTCCGGGTTCCCATCGTACTGGTCTGACAGCCTCGCTTTTGCTGTTTTCGGCTTTGGGGCACACCCTGGGATTGGAAAAACTTTGGCGAGGCTTGCTTTGGAATGGAAACACAGTTCCTCTGACTTTGTCGAAGGCAGCGGCTTAGTGCGGCTTCGAAAAAAAATCTCTGACAAGTGCAGGCATCAGCTTCATGCAGTCCCACGGTTTGGTGCTAAGTTAAGGGCCTTCAGGTTGCAGCGCTAGGGGTGTATGGAGGCTTCTGGAAGTTGTGGTGTTCTCATCGCCGACTATCCTGACCTATGAAACTGTTAGATTCCGTCTGCCCGGATACAAGCCCCACCCAGAGAGCCCTGCCGTGGGATGCCAAATGCGCAGAAGGAGTATGGGACTGTGGGATCTCTGGGTGCAGTGTCCGCCGTTACGAGACGCCATTTACTCCAGTCGATTCCAGGCCAAAGACGAACCACTGCCAACATTGCCCTGACCCTCAAAGATGTCATCTGAGCCTTTTGCCGACTGCCCCTCATAAGCGAGGCTTAAATGCCAATCGGCATCTTGGATGTGGGCTCGACCCCGCCGAAAAGTTGCTGGACCGAGTCGCCTCGATTCGATGCTGTAAAGAAATCGATCCGCATTTCTGAAACAAGTGTTTGAAGGATGCCACACAGGAAGGCTTTGCAGGAGTGATAGCCACATGATCGGTTGGGTTGGAGAGGCACATGTAGCACAAACAGCATGTCCTGTTGATAAGACTACCCGACTCACCTATGGACGACTTCCATCTGAAGCTCTGGAAGCTTTACCCGGAGTCTTGATCTAAGCGGTGCCCACCGAGCACAGCCTCTTTCGAAGATCTGATTCCACAACCAAAAAAACATTAGGCACCACGGGTGCGGAGAGGTGCCGCTTGAATCAGTTCAGGGCACCAAGGGCGGAGTACACTTCGGCCAGCACCGATGACCGGACTGGTGCAGTGCCAGAGGTCCTTGCTGCACCTTGTGGCTGAAGGCTGACGCAGCACGAAATCCTCTCGGAACTTTCCATCCAAGTGAAGAAGCTTTTCTATCCACATCTGCATACAATCAGCAGGCATCGGCTTCGTGCTTTCTGGAACACAAGATGCTTTTCTCTCAGGGCAGCTCGCTGCTTTGCGTGAACACGTCTCCGGTTGCGTTGCGGATTCCGCGGAACTGTGCAGGCCCAGTCGCTCACGACGCGCTCGCGCAAGTCAGAAGAACACATGTCCCTCTTGGGGAGCTTCCAGTAGCCACCCAGCCAATGCACTGCCAGCTCTTCTGGCTGCGGGATGTCCCCAAGACCTGGCAGGATGTGCTTGTCCCTCTGTGCATCCTTCTCTCGTCTCGTTCAGAGCTTCCGCCTTGCCTGCGCCTGCATCTTGCGCCGCTCCGTTTTGCTGCTCCCGGGAGCGCTGCCTCGGCGCAGTGCAGCGCAGCGAAGGGCGAAGCCCCGGACCCAGGCGTGCTGTATGCAGGCAAGGTGCAGATCTCGCTTGTAGAGTATCACGAAGCCAACCCGCATCGTTCCATCGAAGAGTTTGCCTGCGGCAACCGTGACCGGACTGGCCGCCGCGAAAAATCATGTGCCATGCGAGGTATGCTCTCTCCTCAACGGAATGCTCAGCGGTGTCGCTGCCACTCAACCCTTCCTGTATGCGATCCAGCCTCACTCCACGGAATTAGTAGAACTGGACTAAAACTGGTGTTGAGGACTGTCTCGAGTTCATCCGTGACGGCGCTTCCAACAGCCAAAGAATCCCTGACTTTCCACTTGCGTAACTTACGTATGAGGAGCCTTGTTTCTGAACAGGCGTGGAGGTGCACCAGCGCTCGGCCACGAAACAAGGGCTCTCCTTTCAATCGGGGAGACAAGTTGCGAATCTGTGTTTCGGGGATCATGCGAAGGATGTTGTTTGGAAACAAAACATACTGCGAGCTTCTTCGCGCCCAGCGCACGTCAATGACATCCTCCTGGCCTAGCTCTCCGATGCGTAATTGGTTCCGGTGTCAAAGCAACTCTGCCATCGGCCTCATCATCCTACAGGAACCCTCGCACTGCTTATTGACAAAATTGTAGGCGGAGTCGCGTTCGCCCACCAGTGCCTCTTTTGCTCCTCGAAGCTGCCCCATGCCTTGGCTGTTTGGCATCAGGATTAAACTTGTCAGTTCACCCATTCTCATGATGCAAGGCCCTTAAATTGTTGCTAAACGCTTTTTTGGATCCAGGCCGCAAGGTCGAAATCGCCAGGAGATCTCTTCCCCTGCGCAGTTCAAGTGCAATGGGTATGGCAAGGGTAAGCTCTTGGGTTTTTGCAGAAGATTTGGAGACTCTAAGCTTGCTTGGCCTTGCTTGGACCACTTGGATAGCTGCAGCTGCAACTCCAGAACCAAAGTAACCCAAAGGTATGATAGAAGACCCTTGTTTCAGCTCAAGGTCTTGTTTCTTGTCACCCTGCTGGCGCAGCGATGCAACAAAGTTCAAACTGTTTTGCGCAAGCAGCAATCGTGTCATCGCGCCTCTTGTAGCGGACGAGATTTCTCATGGAGCCATCCATCCATCTTCCTGTGAGGTCCCGAGTGCTTTCGAGGCTTTCCTGCTCTCGCGGGATCTTGGGGCTCGGAGTGCGGGGGAGCTGTATGACCTTAAAACTTTAAACCCCTATACACCCCTTCAGCCCCTCAAACCTCTAAAACTCCACAGCCCTGAAGCCCTACACCTTTAAATCCCAAAGCCCTGCAGTTCAGCCCAACAAGCCCAATCTCCAAAAACCCTAAACTCTTGAAGCCTTCCCTAAAATCCTAAAGCCCTTGCAGGCCCTTGCATCCGTCAAGTGCCTCCAGCTGTAAGGAAGGTGGAACGAAGGAGGTCCCGTCACTTAAATGGGATGCCCCTGCCCAGCCTAAAAACCCTATATAAACCCGTGCGGAGTTTCCCTCCACAAAACACGGTCATCCGCCAGGGGGCTCTGGGGGAATCAAGATCTCTTCCAGCACTTCGTCCAGTTCGTCGACGGGTGCGACGATGACACCCGCGGCTCGACTCCGATTGCAGAGCTTCAGCACGACCTCGCGAGAAAGGGGCGAGGCGCGACAAAACCGGGTCCTTGGGCGGAGCGTGCCAACCCCCTCCCTAAAAGCCTTTTTCTGTTCGAAAACACCCGCCCCCGTTCGCCGTTCGCCTTGTCGCCCTCCTCGAGGTCCAGGTCCGCCGTGATCTGCTCCTCGGTGCAGGCAGGGAAGCGAAGCACAAGCCGACAAGTCGTAAAGGGAAGCGCCCTTGGAGGAGCTCCAAGACTCTAAGCCCAAACCGCACACTCGGGTGTTATCCAAAGCCGAGCGTCCGCCAGCTGCATGTGGTAGTGCCGCGGGTAGCAGCACTGACCTGGCCACGGCCAAGGCAAGAGGAGCGGTAACAGCTGTCACGATCTTTACCGGCAAACCTTCATGTAGCCTGAAGCCTTCCGAAGCGTTACGGTGCCCAGCTTCAAGTATCGAGGACTCTCGAGATCTCGACTCTTGGAACTGGGAGGTTGCCGTGGGTTTGGTGTCGGAAGTTCTGCAAAGCATGGCCTGGGACGATGTGGCCATAGCCCGCGAGCTCCATGAGGTCATGCGTCAGCCTGGGCCATGTTTCGGAACTGACGAGGTTGGAAGCGGGGCCCAAAGTGCCCCTTCCCAGTATGCAGCATATGCAGTGTTTGATGCGTGGTATGGTGAGGAGACTGTCGAATAGGCTAAACTAAAACTAACTCAAGGAACCACCCTTTTGGCCCGAAAAAAGAGAAACGACTACAGCACGCTCACCGTCAAGATTTTTCTGTTTCTGCGGTGAATGCTTTCGCCTGATTGGCTTGCCGAATCTTGTGCCGAAGTCGTGTTTCCGCTTTCTTACACATACAAGCCGGCAGCCAGAGTTCACCAAGGATGCGATAGTGCAGAAATGCTGGCTTGTCGACCAAAAGGTGTCAGGGATGCATGAGCAACTTTAGACAGCTTTGTATGTACATGCTCTGAACGCCAAACATCCAATACCTGTAGTACGACCGAGCAGCTTCTTGTCGGCGGAGATCACATGAAACTTGCGGAGAACGCCGCTCTCCTGTTACAGAGGTCTTTGCGATTCCGCTGCATGTTCATGCCTCCAGTGGCATCCACGCAACACATTCAATTCTATGTTTCAGTCGGGAAGGTCTGATAAGGGCAAAAGCAGCCTTGCGCAAAGGCACAGACTTGGGGCAGAACAAGCTGATAACACACCTCCGCTGCTCGTCCACATGGCGCTTTGGCTTCAAGGCACTACATCTCTTAAATGTACCGCTGAGCGTCTGTGCACCCACTCATGGCAAGGCTAGTGACTAGGGGCTAGGACCGACTAGGACGTAGGACGATTGCCCGCTCTCCCCTGTCAATGCCAAGCCTTCCGGACCCCAACCCTGTGTCTCAGTTCTTCAACCACGGAACATCCCCACAAAGCGCGGCTATAAGCTGTGCTCCTTGGAGGTGTACCTTGACTGCAATTTCGAGCAAAAGAATATGGGCCACATGTGCTGAGAGCCCGATGGGCTTTGTCAGGGTTCGGCTATCTTGAGTGCTGTAGCCTTAAAAGAAACATCGGAGGTGCGAGGACCTGGCCGGGTTGCCTGTTGCGCATGCAGTCTTGGAGTGCAGCGCCGTCCCCGCTGAACTTGGAGATCCGGCCATCGCCCGTCTCCAGCACGCGCACGCGCTCGAGGATGGGCTTCGAGCCTCAGCTCGCAGCCGGGCGCGGGAACTCGCAAAGACGACCTTCGCTCTGGGCCAGTGGCCATCGTACTTCAAGTCCAGGATGCCCCAAAACCTCGGCCAAGTATCCCAAGCCAAAAAATCCCTGCCGAGCCTCGCAGCTGAAGTCCAGGTATGGCTCGTGACTTGACGTCTGCGATGGGTTGAAGATGAAGCAGGACATGGGCTAGGGAAGGCTGGGACGAAAATGTACACTGCCAGTGAGAGCAACTTGTCTGTAAGGGGCTGCTGTTGTGTCCTGTGAGATTTCGTGCGAGGCCAAGCAGCACGGCCGGGATGCGTTGATCTTCCTCCAGAACGGGAGGTGCTTCCATGCTCAAGTCCTTGGCGACTTGAGTATGTGTAGGCTCGGGGTAAATCAGCGCCGCAGTGTTTCTGCAACGGCTGCATGCTGATCGATGGCCCTCTTTCAACTGGGCTCGAACTGTCACGTGCACGACAAGTGTTCAGAAAGCCCAAATGCCACAAAGGCTTGCGGTGCTACGCAGATCAAGGTCGCGAACTATCCTTTTGGAATCGATCCTTGCGGCACCGAACTTCCCCAACAGCTAGGCCCTAGGCTGCCAGGACGCCAAATTCATGAAGAAGTCCAGAGCGTCAGGGCCCTCAACTGCTGTGATCCACGAGTTGTCGGAGAACTGGCTGTCGGGATCCTTACGGCGAAAGCCACGAGCTCTGAAGCCCCCCCAGGCCCGAAGTTCCTGAAGCTGTGAGTGCACGCCGCCGCAGTTCTGAACCTGCCACCCCCGTGTCGGGGACCCGGGCCGCGATTAAGATCTGATCCCAAGCTCAATGACATCATGGAAACGTAACCAACGTAAGTAAAGATCGTCGTGCTGCAGGCAACACAGGGGCTCGGACATGCGTGAAGAGCAGTCATTTGAACCTCTTCTTCTCTAGCGCCCACAGCGAATTTGTGGGCGAATTGTCCAATCTTCCGCATTTGCAGTTCCAATCCAGAAGAAGTCATCTGCCGAGCAGCGCCGGCACTTGCGGAGAAAGGACATCGCGTCCTTGGTTTTAAGGGATGCTGAAGCCAAGACGCATGCTCAGGAATAGGAAATGGAGCCCGGCATCCACGAGAAAAGCACGAATCTTTTCAGACCGGGCAGGGCCTAAATGCAGAGGAAGGAAAAGGACACTGCCGCGGGCTTTAGTTTCCTAACAACAAATTCCGATAAGCAACCCTTCCCATTCGGAAAGCCTTTCAATGGGTGGCCGTAAGCCGACCTTTCGCGAAAACCAAGCTCTTTCTGAGCACAAGAGTCTCTTGGAGAAGCAGCAACCGACCCAGACTGCTCAAGCGCTGGCTGACTCCTCCCGGAAACACAGATGGGCACCATTTCAGAACTGCTTTGCAGTAGAGGGCAAAGAAGGTAAGCAAACTGAGGCTCGTTGAGCTGAGCTTGGGGACTGGGGTTGGGAACATTAGGACATTACCGCGTTCTGCACCCTCACAGGCCTTCAGCGGTGAACTATAAGAGGCCACAGAAGGAGAGGACTTGACATGAGAAGAATTACAGGGTGTGAAGCTTGATGCTGGAAGGCCTGAATAAGGGCGTTTTGGATCTCAACGGATATGGGCCTTGAGGTAACTCCTCAGAGGGCTAGCCCTCAAATCCCTCAAACCCCCAGTGCATGGCTTTTGCAAAACCCTAGGCCCTAAGCCCTAAACCCTGATTTGCGAATTTGGGGCTTGATGAACAGGCAAACAGGCCGCTCGCCGAAGACTGACTATTCAGGTTTTCGGAGCAAGAATTCAATACCCTTTGGGGTTTAGTAATTTTCGAGAAGCTGCTGTTCGGCTTGCATTTGTTTTTCACTGTAGTACCCACCCCAAGCACTGACTGTTTTCGCTCTCGTTAGGTCGGTGTCATCGCTAAGAGGTGTCAGTATTACCGGAAGCCCATGTGGCTTGCGATGGTTGTGAGACTTTCGATGAGAAGAGGTTGTCACGCCATGAACATACCAGTGATCGGGTCATGAAGGCGTGACTGTGCTCGCAGAAAGCGTCCAACCGAACAAGCACAATGCAAGAGCTGCTGACGACACAACTCTGGCACGAATGCTCGCTGAGACTGCCGATTGGAACGCATAAACATTCACCCCCCATGTGGGGTCGCTGGTATATAAGTCTGTGTCGCAGCACGCGCAGTTGAAGTCCCCTGTTTCTCCGGTAGGCTTCCGACCGTTGGCATGCTGAAAATGAGAAAACCCATTCCTGTAGCACATGTCTGCGCAGTCGGCGAACGAGTGGTACCCTTGCCAACCAGCCTCGTTGCACCAGCACAGCTCGCACACGCTCGAGTAGCCTTGTTGGACCCCCTTCCATTGGTAGACGTTATGACCAAGAAGATGATCCTGACCAGTGTTCAATGTAGGGGGAAGTGCAGCACGAGCATGGACCGGAGGCGTCATTCCGATGTTGAAAGAAACTGCTCTTGAGCTCACACTTCTCCGCACAAGCTTCGACTCCTTCTCCAGACCAGGAGGTCTCACTGACCTGGCACCCGCAGTCACTACAAACCACCGAGATACTAGCACTGCTAAAACGGCTTTCCGGGAAAAGATCCGCCGCGCCGAAGTCGTAAACATTCACACCCCATTCAGGGTCACTGGGGGGTGCCGAGTCCGTGTGGCAGCATGCACAATTGAAGTCTCCCCTTTCCCCGTTGGGCTTCCGACCATTGGCATGTTGGAAACGAGTGAACCCTTGCCTGGAGCAAGTGTCGGCACAGTCGGCGAATGAGTGGTACCCCAGCCACTCGTTGCCGCACTTGCACAGCTGGCAAATGTTCGAGTAACCTTGAAGGACTCCCTTCCATTGGTAGATGCTGGTCCCAACCATTGTCCCAGTGCTGGAGGAGGCTGGTGGGTCGATGCAGCACGAGCATTGACCAGAACTTTCCCGAAAGTGGAAAAAGTTGGTTTTGAGCTCACAGCTCTCGGCACAGCTGTCGGGCCCTGCTGCGACAGAGGAGTTAACGGCTGCACATTCGCAATCGCTGCAGAGCGCTTCGATACTGCTGGCAAATCTTGACGGACCATCGGCCAGCCCTGTGTAGAAGCAAAGCGGCGCCCAGCGAAGCATTGTGACTTCTACACTTCCAACAAAACACATGAAATGCATGAAGCGCTTGAGAGGAAGAGAGCACCGGCCCAGTCTTCCACATGAATCCGAGACCCCGCAACTCTGCGCATGCATTACTACTGCAGTCTGTGCAGTCTGCAGTCTTGTCGACAGCTTGAAGCAGGTAGAGACGACCACAGGAACCTTGGATTCAAAAGAGCGGTGGAGGGTTAGAACCCAGCACATGGGAGGAGAACGCATCTACCGCCTTCGACATCTTCTAAGTCCTAGGTCCTAGGTAGCTCACCGGCTCACAGCGAAGCATTCCTCGAAAAGAGCGCGGACATCCTGAGACCAAGGTGCCCCAAGCAATATGGATCGGACCTCACGGGGTATGTCTCTCGAAGGCAGCTCTGAACCTTCGTTCCCACCTCAGTTCCCCAGAGCTTCGCAGACTTGATGCCGCAAGCTATGACGGGGTGGTGTCGGGAAGCAGATACTTCCAACGTTGAGCTTCCGTCCCAGGTGCCCGGTTCGAAGGCCAAATTCTCGCGGTCAGGCATGAACAGAATCGCGAGGTGGGGTGCAGGGAGGTCCTGAAGTTGAGGCCATACAGAAAATGCAAGTGAACGAAAACGGCTTGCCGCTCCCACACAAGGTGCTCCAGTTGACCGGCTGCAGAATCCTTTGATAAGCTTTTTGCTTCAGTTCACTGTGCCCGAAAGCCGGGAGAGTCCGGTTGGTCCTTCGCGTGCTGGTGGTTCGAAATGCGGACCGTGCTGGTTTGTCCCTCGCCTCCAGACCTCGGTTGCTGACACCTTCTGTGCCCATTGGCCAAGCCTGAAAGCGAAACGGAAGGCTTCCCGGAGACCTCAAAGTTGGCTTGAGCTGTCGCATGCCATTGCCAAGGATGACCACCTCTCCGTGAGGCTGTGAAGGGGAGGGCTCTGCAACTAGACACAACTGGAGTAGCCAGAATAGCACTCAATGAACTCGGAACTGGTATGCTTGTCAGCGACACGGTGCGGGCACTGGGCACCTGCGACCGCACATTACAGCTGCACAGCTCTAGGGCTCTCCTGCCTGGGTCGGAGCTCGGTCGAGCCACGCCGCCTCGGATGAGGCTGTTGCGCGAGACTTCTCGGGGCGCGCTGTTCTTCTTTTTCGGCTCGCTGTGGCTCGCTTCTGCTTCCGAGGAGCGTCGAAAAAGAGGCTTCACTGCTTGGAAATCGTTTTTGCTTTTCAAGGCTGTAAATAGTGGACGCCTTCGGGATGAAAGCGTTTTACAGAGGCATGCTGAGGCGGCCAGTTCGCCGAACACCCGCGCCACTGTCGCAACTTCAGCTCCTGTCAGCACCCATATCCCTAACCCAGTCTCCATATACCCGTAACTCCGCAACAATATACACTCTGGCTTGCCGAAGCCTGGGACTTAGGTTCGGCTTCAGCTCCGACTGTTAAGAACCACCAACTTTTCCTTCTGTTTATTCATGATGGAAGCAGCCGAAAGACGTCTTTGAAGTATCCCTGCTCGGCAAGCGCGCCTTCCACCTCAAAGACAGTGGCCGTCACGTTTCAGCGTACGAGGGAGCTTCTGAAGATTAGGGCCTGATTAGGGGGACTCCCAGCATGTTCCGATGACCTTGCTTGAGCAAGAAGCTGTGCAAGTCCTAGCCTGTGGCGGGTGATTGGGCCTCGACAAGTTTAGAAAGTCTCTGTTGGAAGGGTGGCTGCTTAGGGGCAGACCGTTCGAGGCTTGTTGAGACAGCTGAGACCATGAGCCGCTGAAGCTCAGCAACTCGCACACCCAGCACCAGAAACTACGAGTACGACTTCCCTAAAACATCTCAGCCTGCCTCATCTGTGGCTGCTAGCACCCAGATGACACGCGGCCCGCCGTTTCGACCACGCTGAAGGCAGCCTCTTGCGCCTGGAGATAAAGCTTGAACCTGCAGCCTCAAATTCTCTCCTCTCCGGGGGGCGAAATGCCATGTCCGACGTTTCAGAGCTTGCAAGTCAAGGCTCCAAGTGCCACCTGTGCGAAGGCGATGCACCTGCTCAGAGACTTGATGCGGAAGACTTAACCAGCATCGGGCAACCTGGTAGGGATTTTGTGACCAAACAAGAGCACAGCGCTAGTCACAGCACTCCTAAGGAATGCCAACCACTGGGGTCCTGCGCGCAAACATGGTCTTTTGAGGCTGTTCGACTCAATGCACGATATCGTCTCCATTTTTTGCAATGCCCTCTTTTCAGGGTTAGTACCTTCAACCTTCGCAATTGGCGATTCCTGTCAGGGGTCGAGATGCAAGACACTGCCACACTAGCAGCACGCTCAGTGACCCCACGGGAGCCTGGCCCAGGAGAGTGCTCGGCGTTCTAAAGGTGGCTCTGTGGCATGCAACTCTCCTTAGGCGCAACCCAAGACTCCTCGACCCCACCCTTCGGCTCAAGTGAAGGCGCTGGCAGGAACTGGAAAGGTCGACAGACCACAGACCACAGCGACCAAGCAAAGCGACGCGAAGCGACGCGGTGCTTTCGCCACGGTGCGGTAACCTTCGCAGAGCTCTAGGAGCGACTCCCAGTGCTCTTGCTCCTCGCCATTCTCCTGACCACAAATCGTTTACCGTTGACTCCCGCTTCGGCTCTTCCCTGGTCCTGAGCCGGACGCATTTGCAACCCATGGCGTCTCAGGCATCCACAAAACTGTCGGGCTTTTCTGGAAGGCAGTAGCTCAGTAGCTTGGCTGATCCTCTTCGCACTGGGACTGAAGTCTTCCTGTGGGGAGGCGGGGATTCGGTCACCTTGCAGTCAGACTTTGGTAAAGGGCTTCGCTGTCGGGCTCGTGCTGCTCCTCCTTTTTTGTCCTTGAGTTATGCCTGTTGCGCTTGAGTTGGATGGCAGCTTCGCCTTGGCTTCTCGAGCCCAAAAAGCTTTGGAAGCCAACGAACGCACCGCATTTGCTGAGACAACGTTGAGGGCCAAACCACCGCAGTAACTGTAACCATACCTTCCAGCTCAGAACCTAAGCCACTCAGAAGCAACTCCAGCAATCTTCGGAACAGCTCTCCCCCCCGTCAGATCAGACCAAAGAAGTTGCTGCAAATTCTTGCAGGACTTCCAACTGTTTGCACGCCGAGCACAATGCGACCGTCCAGATGCGGTTGTGATCCAGGATTGCGATGTCTCGTAGCTGGGCTTGAATTTGGTTTTTCATCTACAAACCCCCTCTGTACCGGTCGCAAGGTGGGCTATGTACAAAAACGTCTCTGGACGCAGAAGCTGCCTCACTGCAGCCACTCCGCGGACTCGACCTGTCACGGTGCGCAGAAGAATATCGTTCTCCTCTACCACCCCGTCTCCACACCTTGGAAGCTTCGAGCCTTCGGATCCTTGATAAGCATGGCAGGTCGAATCGGGAATCCGGGGATCCAAAAGACATCAGCACAGTGCAAGCGTGCAAGGTCGACAAAGTCGCACTGTGGGAAGTTCTGCCGGATGTAGTCGTTCCCCTGCTCCTTGGCGAGGCTGTCTGTGCTCGGCATTTGGGCAAGAGGCAGCAGGTAGCAGTCTTCGTGTCCTGCAACTGCTAAGCCGCTAAGCTGCTCAAATTCACAAAGCCAAAAGTTCTAGACGAGGCCGGTGCCAAAATTTGGACTGGGTCAGGGCCTGTGCCACCACACTGGGGCATGTCGCCATACCTGGTTGGTCTTGGGGATGTTTGGGGTTGAGGGCCTCAAATTCCTGAGGTCCGTGGTTGCTTCTTGTTCTGCACCGTTTGAGGACTTACGCAATCGCATGCCGGCTCCTGTTGGAGCTCATGCTGAAGCCAGGCTGCCCTGTGAAGAGCTTGTGTAGCCTCGGCGGCAGACGGAGCAGGCTGGATACCAAGCAAATCTCGATCACCCCTCAAGAGTGGCTAGGAGGTGTCTCTTGTTGCCACGAGTGAACAGCTAGATCATGCGAACTGCCCCCTCTCAGAGTGTGCTGGAAGTACATGGCGTGCTCCGAACCATGAGACCGGGGGCCCGGCACTGGCAAGGACTCCTCGTCGACTCTGCCAAAGGGCGTTTCCCAGCGATTCCTGGCTCACTTCGGCTGCAGATCACAGAAAGTACACCAACTCCTCAAAGCATCGCGTTTGCTGCCGCAGAGGGGCTTCCCCAGCTGTGGGAAATCGTCCAGGAAGATGCAGACGGTTGCTACGCGGGAGTCCCTCGGCCGAGCGGCGGCTCAAACACTTCAATGCCCAAAGTGGAGGGATCGGCCCCCAATGTGAGCAGCCACAGCTTCTCAAAAGCTGGTGCAATGTGAGATGGCGATTACTATCTGCGTGACACTCGCAAGGCCAACAACAGTCGGCTCACCCTCAAAGCAAAAGTTGCCATGGAGCTACCATCATTCCTCCCTTTGTGTCAAAGACCCGATCGAAGCCCAAAGTGGAAGAATGGAAAGACCTGGGACTCCGGCGGTGCGGCTGCTGCGAAGGACACCATGCCCTCCTCCCAAAACAGAGTTTCTGAAACTGCAGTCTGCTTCAGATTGAGCATCCAGGGTTTGCCTTGGAGGCACGGAGGAAGCCATGCGGGATTCTATGCTACTTCTTCGGGGGCTTGAGAAGCTCATCAGGGCCAGAACCCGGTCTCACAGGGCTGGCAGCCTAAGAGTGGCGCATGAGAATCCCTCCGCCCCCCCCCCCTTTGGCAGTCCAGGATGGGCACTCCCCTCAGCTCGTCGTCTTCGAGGGCCTCCGCTGTGAACCGTTCAGAGGGAACCCTCCGGGTCCAGCTTTCGAATATCCCGGGGCAGGGAAGTAGAAGCTGCTTGAATGTGCGCAGGGCTTTGGCGCTCGCACCGGGTTGAGGTTCGGTATCACGTCCACCTTCATCTCCCGCTTGCGGGTTGTTTTCTGCATTGCTCCGCTCGGGACAATGGCAAAGCAAGGAACTCATCGGGGCATGTTTCTCTGCCTCCATGAAGTCTGAGGTCATGACACATCACAGATCAAACAGGAGTTGATCCCTGTTCACCACACGAATCGTGCCGGGGGCCGCTTTCTGTTTACTCAGCCCAACTCAGCCCTGCTTCCCCTTCACGGACTGTGTGTCATTATTTTGTTGCGCCTGGTACTTGGAGCTCCTTTCCATGTCGCCCGTGACGCCAAACTGAACCAAAAAACTCGACACCTGAGAAGGACAGGCACCGGGAGTTGGGATGTTGCAATCCAAGCAAAGCATGCGAAGCTCTGTTGACTTGGACAGGACTGCCGGAATTTACAGATGCGAGCTGCTTTGGGCAATGTGGTGTGCACCTTCCAGTCTTAGAGTCGCATCGGTAGGCTCCAACAGCTACGCATACCCCAAGAACGCCCCAAGGCACTGCGCGATAGACGGCGAGATCTGTGTAGTACCTCTGGCTTCGGCCCTCGGGACCCGAGAACCACGGAGTGCTTTTTGTCAACTTGTTGCTTGGACTCGCTGTGAAGCCCCTGAAGCCCCTGAACCTTCAAGACTTGAGGCCGGGCTTCCTTCGGTGCAAGCAGAGAGTCTGGCTTCGATCCCCCGCTCTCCCTCGCTCGCGCACTTGTCCGTTACCAGCTGCAAGAACCGCTGGGCACCCAATGGAGCCCAGCCAGGGACCACCCTGCAGAAACTCAGCACAAAGTCGGCGAGATTTTTCCAGGTTGGTGTGCATTGGCTCAGGCATGATGTGATTCAGGCGATCAGACGAAGAGCTGCAAGAGCACAGATTGTGGGCACATGCTGCTTGGAACGACGAAGCACTCCTCCAAGCTCAGCAACCACCACCATAAGAAATCAGCGGGCCCGGCCCCAAGGAAGAAACCTTCCAAATGAACTGCCCCTGAATACAAGGAACACGGACCACACCTCATCTTGAGAAGGCCCTTGCCTGGGCTATTTCTTGCAAAGAGTTCAACAGCTACAGGGACTCTTTGAGAGAACCTGCAGGACAAGCTCAACGTTTCAGAAGGCGCTGCGGAGCGTTGCCTTTAGCGGATGAGTTGAAAAGCAAAGCTCCTCCAAGCTGCTGGTCTTCAGTGCGACCCTGCAGACCTGGCGAAAGGCAAGGCGGGGCTTGGGCCAAGGGTGAGCCTACTCGGATCGTGTCTCCTCAAGGACCTCTCTACCGGTCCATGGCAAAGAGTCCTCCTGCCCTTACCCTCCCGATAACCAGGTCAGGGCGTCATGTGGTTGGCACAAATCCTGTGCCTGGCAGCAACTCTGGAGCTGAAAATCTTCTGGAGGAGCTTTTCCTCTTGAAGATCATGTTTGACATACTTCATGCAATTACATGCGGGCCTCGCTTTCGGAAGCTCGGGGGGGGGGGGGGGGGGGGGACCCGAGCGGGGGGGGGTTCTGCAGTCGCGGGGAGCATCTCTCCTGCCGCCCTACAGTGTTGGCGGGGCAAAAAACAGGGAATGGGTGGGCCTGTTTACAAAAGAGAGGNCGGGGTGACCCGAGCAGCGTGTGGTTCTGCAGTCGCTGGGAGCATCTCTGCTGCCGCCCTACAGTGTTGGCGGAGCACAAAACCGGGCATGCGTTGGCCTGCATACAAAAGATTGGAGTGAAAAAGCGCCGCAGCTCTTGCTGAAATCCAGGTGCGGACCCCAAGTATAGGAAGCAACGTGCAGGCAGCACGACGTCTTGCGGCGTCTTCTGCAGGCACTCTAGGGACTGCATCCTCGCAAGCGACAGGACTAAGCAAACCGCTGCTGATCGAAGGCTTCGGAAAGCCGGGAGTCGGGGAAGGCCCAACACAACCCGAGCCAATGATAAGCTGCCTGAAAGCCTCCCAATTGAAAGTGAAAGCCACGGTGCCCGCGCAGTTCACAATCACCCGACTGCAAAAAATTCTCGCTTCTACGTTTTGGACTCCAGGCCGCACTGTGTCGGCCGAATCCTGACTCAGGATCTGACAGTTGAGAGGCGTCGCACTCTCCGCGAATGACCTCGCACCGAGACGAAGCGCTACTTTTCTGAAGAATGCAAATACGACAGTTTTGGGCCGCAACCTATCAGCCCCACTCACAACCTACGATCTTCCCTCAGAGCCTCGCAGTAGAAGGCTGCATTTCTAGAGGCTTGGCTAGACTTGGAAGTTCTGTGCAGTCCGACTTTGCTCTGCCTCAGGCCAGAACATGCTTTATACCCCATTTGCCAATGTCATTCTTCTCCATGACCATCCTCGTCGGAGCAGCTCGCATGGGATTTCGGCGATACAGAAGTGCTACTTGCATTTCGGAGTTTCGCAGTCTGACACGAATTCATCTGTCTTCGGAGTGCGAGCCGGTTTGACACCCGCAGTCTTTGCAGACGCGCTGTGAGGGGGACTGTGTGTGCTTTGGGACCATGAGCAAACGGCACATGTTTTCCTGCCCACCCAGCTGAAAGAGTCGTGCAGGGAAATCCGTCCGAAATCTGTAGGAAGCATCGCAAGCTTCAGGGACCACTGACACCAGTAAACAAGCAATACGGTTAAGAGGAGAGCAATGCCGCAGAGCAGCTCACAACTAAACTCCACTTGTGAGAAGGAGTCTCAATGTCCCGAACGACCCCCAAAGGCAACCAGGAGACCCCTCAACTCACAAGCAGAGTGAGTTACCTTCTGAACAACAAAAACGCACGCCCGATTACACAGGCCTAACAACCCACCATAGTTTACCATAGTTTTTTCAATCCGGAACGAGAAATAGAGTCAACAGGGTATCTATGACAACCTAAGGCTAGAGATGCTTGGCCAGGAATCCTCAACATCTCAGGCTGCGGCTGGTCACCACCTACCACATTGTTCGGTAGAGGGATGCGGAGCACCACTTCATCCGGAGCGGACACCTGGCACAGGATTTTCTGCTGAATGTGAAAGAAACCAAACAATATTAGCAGCCTCTCTGTTTTCAATTTCCCACAACTCACCTCCGAATGCTCAGCAGCTTCGCTTGGGCGATCGTCTGCTCGTGCAAACTCGCAGTGCAAACCGGGTGCTGGAAACCATGCTGCATCTAGGCATGCATGAGCCAGGTGCTGGGAATGCCGCTATGTCCGCGGAAAGCCCCGCACCAATAGAACAGTGCTCCATTCAGCAGTGCACTGTTGGATAGCGGCGGGCGCACATCACAACAGAATTCCTGGAGATCTAGGCATGGCCGTGTCTCATCAACTGCATTTGTTGAGGATTCCGGCGTGTCCGGATCTCCAGCACTGCCCAAAAAGCCCAAAACAGGTTGCAAGGATGAGTCGACTGCCTGCCACAAGGACAGCATCGCAGGTGAAGTGGACCCTTGTCCCTGCTGACGAATT